>QANZ01022584.1:158075-190363 GCA_003254925.1 Chamaecrista fasciculata
ATATATATATATATATATATCTTATATTATATGGCTCCACCCCTTTCTGGTCGTCTATGTTTAAAACTATAGTCTATGAATTAAAAATAAGAGAAAATTTACTATTTAGTCTCTCTTTCTTTACTAAGTTAACAATTTAGTCATTTATTTATTTTACATACATATTTGCGTGCCCGTTAGGGCACGCAAAGCCCCTAGTATATATATATATATTCATACTCCTCCCAGTGAAAATTGTGTTTGGCAAGGGTGAAAATTATGTAGCTAGCTTAGCTTGTACTGTCGCACTTACTATTTTCATAATTTCTCAAGCCATAATTATAATGAAGTTTGATTTTATATATATTTAGGCAAAGAGCAAGAAGATAGTACATGTTCACAATCAATTAGTACAACTGGATTAATTAAGGAAGATAAAAACCCATCGTTATATGTTTTTTGGAATAATTAAGTATTGAAAAACTAGTTAAAGAGGAGTTTTCTACCCATATTATAAAAAAATAATGTTGACATTGTGACTTATGAGATCAAGGATAGTCTAATCTCGTATGGTAAGTGTATTAACAAAAAGTCAAATACTCATTTTGGTCCTTAAATTATGGGGTAAATTTCATTTTGGTGCTAAAACTATTTTTGTTACATTTTGGTCCTCAAGCTCTTATATTTGTCCCGTTTTGGTACTCATCACAATGTGATTTTATCGAGTTTTCATCATTATTTATAACATGGACAAATGAGATTGATCATTTCTCTTTCATAGGTGTTCTTAATCATAAATTAGAGATAAAAATTAACCAAAATTTTACCTCTAATTTGTGGCTAAAAAAATTTCTTTTTTTTATTTGCCAACTCACTATATTATAAACCAATGAATTCAAAGTAAAAAATTAAGTCAAAGTGCAAATTTAATTTCTTATTTTTTTGGTCACGTTGTAAATCAGGCTTAGGGATGATCAAAATACTCATACCCAATGGGGACTCTGAAATTTACCCTATGGGTATGGGTCTAGACCCGGACCCATCCTTAATGGGTATGGGTCCGGGTATGGTGGTACCCTACCCATATATCTATTAGTAATAATAAATATATTTTTATATATAAAAAATATAATACTCTAACGCTTTTTATTGAAAAAAATATTAAAGTTTTTATAAATATTGAAATATTTTATTAATGTATTCATATTTATAATTTTTTTTTAGTAGTTATAAATGTAAAAAGTTGGATGAATATAAATTTTAGGGTAAATTACACTTTGGTACCATGTGGTTTGACTCTATTTCACTTTGGTACCCTGTGGTTTGAAACTTGACACTTTGGTACCCTGTGCTATTCTCCATTAACACTTTGGTACCCTTTGGAGCTATTTTGTAATTTTAACCATAATAAATTTTACAAAAATTACATATTGACCCCAAAAAAATTTTAAATTTTTCATTTTAGTCCCTATATAATATGTATCCAGGGACCTATTTGTAATTTTTTGAAAATTTTTTGGGGTCAATATGTAATTTTTGCAAAATTTGTTATGGTTAAAATTACAAAATAGCTCCAAAGGGTACCAAAGTGTTAATGGAGAATACCACAGGGTACCAAAGTGTCAAGTTTCAAACCACAGGGTACCAAAGTGAAATAGGGTCAAACCATAGGGTACCAAAGTGTAATTTACCCTAAATTTTATATTAACAAAAAATAATTTATTTTAAAAAAATTTCGGGTCTGAGTCCGGGTATGGGGATTAGACTACCCAGCGGGTATGGGTATGGGGATTGATTTTGATACCCGCTCATATACGGGTCCAGGTTCGGGTATCATAGTACCCTACCCATACCCTACCCATGATCATCCCTAATCAGGCTCTTATATTTTTGTCATAAATTTGATCTCGTATTGTTTTGTCAACTTGCAAATTAGGCCTTTATCTTTTGTTTTGTTGCAGATTTGCCTTCATATCTTTTGGTCAGGTTGTAGATTTGGTCTCACATCTTTGTAAAAAGCTCCACCGTTAGTCTTAATACCCTAATTCCCGTCCATCTCCCTCCGTTAACTATGATGTGGACAACTGATATGGGGGACCAAAATTGTAGGAAAAATGAAACCCACTTTTTCGACACGATTTGACATTGTTTGTTAACGGCCCCAAAGTACTCATCAAAAGAAATTCGTAGTTCTAAATTTGTCATATTCAAACTTGAAACGAGAGAGATATGACTAATTCAGTATCTTTTGGACCAATTTGAAAAATTGTGAAAACAAATAGAACCAATCTGAAACAAATGAAAGATAAGGGATCAATTTGACATCCACTCCATACATATGGGACCAATTTGAGGTTTTGGCCCTTTGATTGTCATTGTCTTCATTTTGACATGAAGCTTACTGACTTAATTGATTTTGTATTGACTCAACAAATGAATTGCTAAATAAAATAAATACGAGGTTGGTTCATGTAATAATAAAATCATAAACAATTTCGCCCCTGGATTAAAATAGTGGTAATCATTCATCTCTTACTCTTTATATTATGATTATCCTTATCCAATTTCACCAAAATAGATCTTAAACAAAAATAATAATTTTGTCATTAATTTTTACCAAGTTAACGCATGAGATCCTATTGAAGAAAATGAAAATTAGAAATATATTGAGTTGTAGGTGAATTCCTGCAACACAACATTACAAACCAAATTAAATAATTCATTCAATAATCATAATCTCTATATATATGTTCTATTAATTAAAACTTCCATATACCATTAATTGCTTTGTTAGCTAGATTGTCAGTGACTTCATTTTTCATAGATAGATAAGATTTTGGGTTCAACTTTTGTTACAGACACTACTGTTAGAAGAATTTCATCCTTATTATAGGACCTCTCCGCTTAAACAAGATCTAATTAGTTCTAGATCCAATTTTATGAAACGATATTTTATATTTGTAAAAAGTGATAAAAACATATTTTTGGGTGTCTAAATTTGTCCTAAAATTACATTTACTTCCTAAATATTGGAAATACATTTTTTTTTATTCATCCATAATTTTTTTTCACAAATGTTAACTATTTAGTCCGTTAAGTCTTACCCATATGTACTAATTAGTTTATGTTTACCAAAATATCATAAACTAAAAAATATATTTTTAATATCTATGGATTAAATTGCAATTTTAGAAAAACATTTAATGTAAAAGAAAAACATATTTTCTCTTATTAAGAAAGCTTCATATATATAACATGTTATTTTACAATTTGTGATGACATTTTAATCGGCCTTATAATAAATAGGGTAAATTACAAAATAGGGTCCTGTGGTTTGGCCCCGTTTCAGATAGAGTACATGTGGTTTGAAAAGTTTCAAATTGGGGCCTGAGGTTTACGCCGTTTGCAAAATGGGGTCTAGGTGGTTTTGGCTGTTAAAAATAACGGTGCACGTGATTATCACGTGCACCCTAACCTGACTTTTTTTTTTTTCTCAAATCCTAATTTAATCATGGTTGGAGGCATCAATGGCAAGCACAAGTGGAAATTCCCCTTCCATCGTTCTTCTTCTCCCACTAATTCGAAGCCTCAAACAAAACACCCTCCCGACGAATTCATCTATCCAATTTCTGGGTTTTTCAAGTCCTCAATCTCTCCGTTTTATTTCGTTTTTTCTCAAATTCTGTTTCATGCTTTCAATGCTACAATGTTGACAACTTTCCCCTTCCTTTGAAACCCATCTGGCATCTCTCAATGTCTTAAACCCAAAATTCCTTTTGGTTTAGCTCGGAAAAACAAGCATGGATTCTCTCACCCCATTCCAAGACTTGAATGACTTGCCTGACCTAGCCACCAGCAGCATACCGAGTAGCAGCGTCAATGTCGTGGCGTCTACCCCGACCATTTTTTTGTTCCCCAAATTGGAACCGAAGCTCGAGCCGTTGGACGAGCCGTTTCTGGCCCAACCTCCCCAAGAACCCCAAGAAACCGAGAAAACCATGTTCTCGAATCTTCCCTTCGATGGGTTTTCTGAATCTCAAAGCGCGAATTTATATGAGCCGAACCTTGGTTTTGCTGAAACCCCACCCCCACCGCCACCTGGTTTATCGGCGGAGCAAGACAATGTGTACCAAGAGTTCTGTAGAATTTCCCAGCAGTTTACGACTGCGTTTGCCAAAGAGTTAAAGCGATTTGGAGATGGGGAAGCTTTGAACCCAGATTCAGGGGCGATTGTTCCTGTGCCACAGGAAAACCAAGCTCCTGCGGTCGTCGTTACTCCAAGGCGGACCTCGCGCCGGAAGGAGCTGGTAAGGGTCACTGATCTTCGAATGGAAGATGACAGGTATTTCCGAGACATCATTAGAAGAACGAGGATGGTGTATGATTCGCTGTGGGTTTTGACATCTGTGGAGGAGGAGAAACGATGCGATTCACCCAACATTAGAAAGCTGCGAGGTGATTTGAGGGCTGCCTCTTTGATGAGGGATCGTGGGATGTGGCTTAATCGTGATAAGCGGACAAATTGGTGTTGAAGATGAACAGCAGCGAGAAGTCAAGTTAAATTAGGATTTGAGAAAAAAAAAAAGTCAGGTTAGGGTGCATGTGATAATCACGTGCACCGTTATTTTTAACAGCCAAAACCACCTAGACCCCATTTTGCAAACGGCGTAAACCTCAGGCCCCAATTTGAAACTTTTCAAACCACATGTACCCTATCTGAAACGGGGCCAAACCACAGGACCCTATTTTGTAATTTACCCTAATAAATAAGGTTCCAAGGTAAGGCTTACGTATATGTGGTGGCGGCGACGGCGGTGGTGGCGGTGGCGGTGGCGGCAAGGGACAAGGTTTAGCTTCACATGGCATAGTTGGAGAGAAAATCAAAAATATTGCAAAGATGAAAAGAGTCACAAAAGAGAACCTCATAGCGTTGCTTGCCATTTTGCTAGATTAACAGACCAACAATTTGAAGATCAATATCTGTTCTGTGAAATGATTGTAAGGAGATATTAAAATATGAAATGCAATTACGCATATTTATAATAGTTCTTTATTTGTCAAAATGTACATGGTTCCCTTGTGCCGTGAAATTTGAATTTGGACATTGAATTTGTTTGCCTTGAGATATAAGTTATGTTTACAAATATAAGTTGACATAATATATAATCTCCAGGTTTTGTGGTGAATACTGAAGATATTAAAGTCAATACTCAATAATATTAGGCGTCATCATTTTTCAACCCATTTCCCACAATATTAATTGGTTTAGATAATTGATATACGCCCTTTATAAAATTAAATGACAAAATTAGCTCGGAAGGTACTCCATGTCTCGATAGCCTTGATAACATAAGAAAGTGAATCGTGCCACAATTAATGCAGTGATCATAAACATTAAATGCGGTTATGCTAACATTTAATACGGAGATCTTCAAGACAACTCCAAAAAGGTAAAATTGTACAAGCTACAGTGTACTTCCATCAGAAAGCAGACTTGAAATGACTAAGAGGTTCCACCCTCGAGCGTGGAGCGGGAGGCATTAATTGCTAAACCTTGTCAAACAAAATGATGGCGCGACAATCCACACATCAGCCGTCTAAAGTCTGACACATCAAGTTTGACTGATAGGTCACGCTCGCGGCCCCCTTACACACGCACTTATCACAAATCAACGCATACCTCGTGCAGCTCCAAACTCAAGGATGTCTGAAGTATAAATAGCCAAAGAAATCCTATAACAAGGTAAGACACTCGTTACACCTGATCACCAACACTCCATGCTAACTTAAGCATCGGAGAAGAAACACATGGACTTCCGCGTGATTCTTTCCTTTCAGGTTTGGGCTCTATGACTAGCAACAAGATATTCTCATCATGAACTTAAGGTTAGATTTTTCTCCATCCATTTGTGTAGTTTTCAATAATGTTGTCTGATTTTGGCCCAAAAAAAAAAAGGATAATGTTGTTTAATTTCATACTTCTTCCAGCGAAAATTGTATTTGGCAAGGTTGAAAATTACCTAGCTAGCTAGCTTAGCTTCATACTGTCGCATTTACCATTTTCAGTGAGAATTCTCCTCTTTTATAAAGTTTTGACTAAGTATATATATACACTAATTTCTTAAGTCATACTCCCTCCGTTCCTATATATCTGATGTTTAAGGTAAATACACACAGACCAATGAAATGATTAGCTCACCTAAAATGAAGAGAAAAATGAAGTAAAAAGACTAAACTATCCCTATTAAATTACTTGAAAAATGTTCATTCATTTATGACTCTACTATATTTAATAGGGATAGAATAGTAAAAAAATAATTAATGCTCTCTTGAAGTTGTAAAACATCAGATATTTTGGAATAAAAAAAGTTCTCCAGAAAAGCAGATATTCAGGAACGGAGGGAGTAATTATAATGAAGTTTGATTTTAAATATATTTAGGCAAAGAGCAAGAAGATAATACATGACCACAAACAATTAGTACAACTGGATTAATTAAGGAAGATAAAATCCCATGGTTATATTTTTCTGGAATAATTAAGTAGTCAAGACTTTATTGAAAAACTAATTAAAAAGGTGTTTTATAAACATATTAAAAAAAATAGGAAGAATATATTGTACATGTTCACAATTAGTATAACTGGATAGAAGATATGAAAAAAAAATCACATTGTTATATTTTTGGGAAGATTAATTCTTAATAATTTTAGAAATAAAAACTGTACCAAACAATGTTAGCATGGTACCTGAAAAATATTGTAAAAAAATTTATATATTGTTGCAAAAACTCAAATTCCTATTACTTTGGGTTGTTTCATTAGGCCCAGGAGAGAAAAAGCTAAAGTAGGCCCAAAATTTTAGTTGGACTCTTTAACAAACCCAGTACACAACTATCGATTTTGATAACTGTACTTAGTGATAATTACTTAATTAGGGCTTCTTATTGGTTAATGAATAAAATAATAATAATAAACATGTATAGGTTCAACTCCTCCAATCAAATGTGAAAGAAAGAAACATGCATGCAATTACAAACACTTAATATGATATATTTTCTTTATTACAAGATTATTCATATGACCAAAAAAAAATTACAAGATTATTCCACACAATGATCTTCATGAAAATAAAATTGAAATATGTAAAGATAATTCAAATACAATAGCTGAACTCTCAACAATACTTAATAGAAGCTTCTATGTTTCACCACTTCAGCTTCGCAGGGAAGTACTGCAACAATAATTTAATGATAAATATGTTATTATAATTGAAAGAAAATAAAACAACATTTTTTTTTCGTTTTTAAAGTATTGCTTACCTTCTCAATTAGTGAGAGATAGTATGGTTTCACCTTTTCCACATCAACCCGAACTTTACTCTTGCTATAAAGGTCATATTTGCTGCAAATGAATTGAAAATAATAGAAAAAACAGTTAATTAATCAATCTTTATAGAATTTATCAGTCACACCACTTGTATATATATATAAAAGTACTCTTGATATCTTTAAAGTATGTGATTATTTTTAATTATATCTCCAAAGTTTATTCTTGGTCAATTGTATCCTATGAGGTTAGTTTCAATTATACATACCTTCAATTTTTTAAGTCAATTATACTCTCAATCTTTTTTTTGTGTCATTTTTACCCCCAAATTGGGAGGTATTTGAGGGTACAATTGACTCAAATGTGAAACATTAGGGATATAATTGACTAAAAAAAATTTTGAGGGTATAACTGGAATTGACCACATACTTTAGGGTTACAATTGACAAAAAAAAAACTTTAAGAGTATAATTAAAAATGACCACATATTTTAGGGTACCTGTCTATGTATATATATAATATAATGATGATTGAATGATAAATTTCATGTAATCTTACTTGAAAATGAGGAGCCATTTCATATTCTCAACATCCTCATCATTCATTAGGTATTTATATGCTCCTACTCTATATAATGCTGCAAAAGTAAACATCAAATAAATTTGTCAATATGTCAGGCCAAAAAAAAAATTGTCAATATGCATTTTAATTTGTGTCATTTATGACTCCTTGTTTATATAATTGAAGATTGGAATTAATATTAGTATCTTTACGACCAATCAATTGATGGGGAGTTTTCACAGTTCAAACTTTTTTAATTGAAACATTCTTTAAAATATTTTTAGTTTTACCATCGAAGGAGTGATATCTGATTATGAATAATGCAGCAGGAGGTAGAGTAGTGTTGTTATGCTTTGCCACCTGAAATGTGAAAAAATAAAAATAAAAAATTATTAGAATTTAAAATCATTTTATTCTTAAATAAAAACTTTGATTTTGGAAGGCTTAAATAATAATTAATTACCATATACATGTAATCATCATGTCCCCAAGACATCAAGATATTATCAAGCCCACACTTCTCTGAGTAAACTCCATATTTTGTGTTATACGCAGGATTGTCATAATCTGGATTCTCCTTAAAATACTAAAATTGGGAATGCAAGAACATATCATGTTAGATTATTCTTGAACTTTCAAGAACAAACACAATCTGAACATCATGATGATGATAAAATAATGTGTAAACATAGTTTTTAGTCCTTAAATTTATTCTAAGATTAAGATTTAGAACCTGAATATTATTGTATACTTTTTGGTTTTTCTTTTACAAATATAAACTATTTAGTCCATAAAAACTAAAAAGTTATTCATAGGATCTGAATACTTTATCAATTATATAGTTTAAGGATAAATTTAAAGACTAAAATAGATTTTCTCTAAATTAATTACCTTGTGATGAGTTAGACACTCATCAAATTTGCAACCAACTGGGAATGTGTCACCTGCAACATGAATGAATGAGTAGAAGCTTAAAAGTTAGAGACTTTGAATTTTTTTGTTTTTTTGGATTAAGAATCATTCATTTAATTACCTACAACAGCCCATTGAGGAAGCCCTCCAAATCCAGGAAGCGTAAGCACTTTCCCTAGATCTGTAATATAATTTAAAAAAAAAATATCCATAATTTGAAGATTCTTTTAAGTAATAATTATTGATTATTGATTACTTATGATTAGAAAGGCTAAACTGTAAATTTGGTTTCATATCTTTTACTCAGTTTCCAATTTGGTTCAATATCTTTGGGTCAGATCCCAATTTAGTCCCATATCTTTTTTTGTTTTAGATTTGGTCTCATATATTTGGGTTAATTACAGAATTGGTTCTATATCTTTGGATCAAGTTTAGAAGTATTCCTATATCTTTACAAAATGACCAGCTAATGGTTGATCCTTTTGTAAAGATATGGGACTAATTCTGCAACTTGACAAAAAAGATGAGACCAAAAATGATATGGGACGAAAATTGGGACTTTTTACAAAAATAGAAAATCAAAAAAAATAAATTGAAAACATATGAGACCAAATTTACACTTTGGCCGATTAAAAAAATTGAACCATGAATGAGAGCAGTCAAGTGAAGCCAATCTTGATTGGGATAATCCTTCCTAATTGCTTCAGCAGTTTGAAGTAAATGCTCAATTTGAGGTTCATCCAAGTCAGGATCACTTTCATCTATCACATCATTCAGCAGCTCACAGCATTCCCATATTCCCATTTCTTTTCTCTCCATTTTCCCATACTCCTCTCTCATCTTCTTCACCTTCATCCATTAATTAAAACCCATTTCATTCATTCATTATCACACCAATTGGATTAATTAATTCATTAAAAACAAGAATGAGTACAGTATTTTTTAAGTGAATTAATGATTTGGTTATTAAAAGATGACAAATGCCTCAATTTAGTCCCTAAAAGATATAGTCACAAACTTACAATCAATGTGGTCCTTTTGTTAAAGATACAAATCAAAATTTAATGACAAATCTAATAGGTCAAGTGCTCAAATTGGTCCTAAATGTATATTACTAAGTTCATTTTGGTCATGAAACATGCAACCCGTTTTTGGGACCCAATTTGACTTCGTTTACTGACGGTATCAATTGGATAGAAAACGTACTCATCAATCAAGAGCAACGCGTATCTCTGAACTTATCATATTTAAACATGAGATGACAGAGATATGACTATATTCAATAGTTTAGAACCAAAATGAAATTCAATGGAAACATTTACGCCCACACTGAAATTAACTACTGAAACATTTAGGACCAAAATGAACTTAGAGGTATACATTTAGGATCAATTTGAGCATTCAACCAATCTAATATAATTTTAGATTTTGTTAAAATCACAATAAACAATTGGGGTTAAATAATCATATTTGTTGTTAAATTTGAATTAATATTTTAGGAAAAACAACAAATTGATTGTAATTTTTTTTTGGGACTAAATTTTATAATTTTATATTTTAAAGACTAAAACAAAATATTTAATTTCTTTCAACGACCAAATCATTAATATACTCTCTTTTTATATATAATTGAATATCCCTATAGCATTGTATGCTTACAAAGTCGTAGGACTGGTTTGAGTGATTCATTCTGTAATTGTTCTCTACTCCTTTTTGCCTTTCACTTTCTGTTTCATAAGCCCTAATTCATCATCCAAACAAAAATGCCGTTAAAATCATACAGAAAATGATTGATATAATAAATGTAAAGATATATACTTCGTGCTTTATTTTTCTTTTCAAATGAGACAAGAATTTCCTTTTTGCTTATAGGAAAGAATAGAAAAACAGCAAAAGGATGAGACCTTTTTTATTTTCTTTTTTTTTTTTGGTTTTCTTGCTGTCTTTTTCGATTGATATAAAATTATAAATAAAAAGTGTGAGACAGAATTAATTAACCTAAACGCATGCCCAAATGAATTGGTCTCTGGTACCACAAATAATCCACCATCTAAAGCCACTTCTTTTT
This sequence comes from Chamaecrista fasciculata, assembly GCA_003254925.1. Lineage (NCBI taxonomy): Eukaryota > Viridiplantae > Streptophyta > Magnoliopsida > Fabales > Fabaceae > Chamaecrista > Chamaecrista fasciculata. Next base: position 168,920 of record QANZ01022584.1, read on the forward strand.
CATTCTGGGATGCTACCATTTCCTCATTTTCTTCATTCCCTGCCACTTTGAAATATCGACATTCCAAAATATTATGAATTATTAGAAATTTCAAAGAAAACTAAATTTGGGAAAGTGGAAAGAAAGAAAAAAATGTAAAGGGAAAGAAAAGAAGAGTTAGAAAAAATCAATTACCAAAGTAATGAGGTTGCTCAAGGAGGATTGTCATCTTGTGTTGAATGAGAATCGAGAGGAGAATGAAAAGAAAGTAAAGAGAAAGATAGATTGAAGAGAATGATGGAATGCACACATATATTGGTGGCTATTTATAGTTGTGAGGGGCAAGAAAGGAGGCAGTCATTTCTTGAAAATCTTTCAATTTCTCTTTCATTCTTTCTAGTTTAATGCAAACATGTTTAAGAATATTGGATAAGGGGAAAAGAAAAAGATAGAACTTTCATGATTTTTTAATATTTTTGTTATAATTTTTTAAATTAGAAGATGATACATCAATTGTTTAGTTATCTTTCTACATTATAATTAGTTATATAAAATTTGTTTACTATATATCTTATTTTCAATAATGGATTTATTAACTAAGACGTCAGAAGAGACTTTGGGTCTATTTGGGAATGCTTTACATTCATTCCATTTCATTTTATTTGTAAATGGTGTTGAGATATGAAACAATCTATATATGTATGTAATAATTGTAATATATATATATATATATTTTATTTTATTTATTATTAAAATTTATTTCGGTAAATTTATTTAGGTTATTATTATTGTAATATGTGACAATTCTAGAGTTGAATGTTGATTTTGATATATACTTTCTCTATCTAGTTGGAGTCATCAACAAACAAAGTCAAATTGAGTCTCGAAAATGGATCGCTCGTTTCTCGGTTAAACAAGCGAGATTTGTCATATTTCACTCATTTCAAGTTTGAATACGACGAGTTCAAATCTACGAATTTCTCTCATTGAGTTCTTTATTTATCTAGTTGGAATCGTCAACAAAAGAAGTTAAATTAGACTCAAAAGTGGGTTTGCGACCAATTTTTATACTTTTTATTTTTTGATCCCAAACCTACTTTCGAGCTTGATTCAACCTCATTTACTGACAATCTCAACTGGGCAGAAAAAAGACTTGTTAAGAGTAACACATAGTTCTGAACTCATCACATTCAAGCTTGAAATAAGAGAGATATGATCAACTTTGCTTGTTTGATAGTGAAACGAGTGGCTCACTTTGGAAACCCGATTTGACTTAGTCTGCTAATAATCTCAACTGGATAGAAAAAGTATGCATCAAAAGTAACATGTACATAGCTTTAGACTCGTCACATTTGAACTTGAAACGAGAGAGATATGACCATATTCAATAGTTTGAGACTAAAATATAACTAAATGAAAATAATTAGGATCAATATGAAAATTCTAAAACCTTTAGAATTAAAATTAGAATATTTGACAATAGTTTTGTGTCTATTTCTTGACATTTTGAGAGCGCACATGAATGTATGCTAGGGCTTTGCGTGCTATGTAAGGTTTAAAATAATTTAATATAAAACTTTCTTTGGTTCATAATACCTCTTATAATTTATTCATGCACCTTAGACTTAGAAAAATATAAGAGAAAAAGACTACATTACCTTTATTTATTCTTTCCTATTTTGAAAGAATACATATTACAATATTTATTTTAAGAGAAAATAGGTAAGGATAAAATTATAAAAAAAAATATTAATATTTTCTTAATTTTGTAAAACATCATATATTTTAAAACATAAAAAGTCTCAAAACTCCTTCAAATATTGTGAACCAGAGGGAATTATTATATTGCTGCTCGCACAACATTAACCTAAAAATATGCATATTATAAATATTTTCATTTCTATTTAATGCCATATATATGTAAATACAATGACTAAAATTATTCACTTGATTATATATTTATAAATAGTACAATAAATATAAAAATAATATGAATAAGGTCAAATTGCTCTCTTATATTTTGGGTAAATTGCAATCAAGCCCTTTATCTTTTTCTCTTGTAATTTTGGTCCTATATATTTTCCAAATTTTCACTCAAATACTGGTTGTAATGGCTGAATGTGCTATATATCTCTCGTTTTAAATCTGATTGCGATGGATTTTTAGTCACGAGTTATTCTTGAATAGTCTTTTCTTTATCTAGTTAGGGGTTGTCAACAAATAAAGTCAAATTAGGCTCCAAAAGTGAGTCGTTTGTTTCACAATAAAAAAATTGATCATATCTCTCATTTGAACTCTAATTATGACAAATTTAGAGTTATGTGTTACTTTTGATGAGTCATTTTTCTGTTTACTAGAAATCATCAGACATCAGTATATAAGGTTAAATCGAGCCTGGAATTATTTTTAGAATCAAAACATAAAAATTATAAAGAAACCACTTTAAAACAAGTTTGACTTCAATTACTGATGGTTCTAACTGGATAAAAAACAACTCATTGTAAATAATTTTGCTTCAATAATTTTTGCTATAATTAATTAAGTTTTTCTTTATAAAATAGAGATAATAACAAACATTTTAAATTATATATATTTTTAGAAGATTGACTAGTAGAGAAGGTCTCAAACATTTAAAATAGTATAGATATATAATTACATATTATCACACGTGTCTTATATAGTGTGTCTTTATGTTTTTGTTTTGAACTTGACTTCGGTTCTTCTGGAAGCAAGATTATTAGAAGAATGAAACAGAATCTTATATATTAAGGGTGATTAAAATATCTCTTCTCCATGGATGCATCATGTATTATGCATGTGTAAAACAGTAAAATCCATTCCCTCATGTACAATTTATAGTTATTAAATAGGACAAATTATAGAAAGTATTCATGTAGTTTGGTTCATTTGCATGATAATATCATGTGATTAAGAAATTTTCAAACCAATGTCTTGTGATTTGCACTATTAACATTTTAGGGCCATATCATAAAAAATTAATGGCAAAAAAAAAAACACGTGAGGTGCACATAGATGAGATAAAAATATTATTTTGCTCCCTCATATTTTTTTTATATTTCATTTTAGTCTCTAATATTTTTTTTGTTTTGTTTTAAGTCTTTAATGTTTATTAAAAGTTTCATTTTTACTCCATCGACACTATTTTGTTTGAAATTTGATTTAACAAGAAAATTCTTAAATTAGGTGTTTAACTAAAAAATGAAGGTAGAAATTATAGGAAATAATATTTTGAAATAACAGACTAAAACGGAACAAAAAGTAATTTTAGGACTAAAACAAAACTCGCCTTATAAAATCAGAATTAGAATAAAACTTTGACAAAAAAATCTCAGACTTTCATCAGTTTCATGTAACTACACGAGCCCCATGCATACAAACAAATTAAAAGAAAACCAAAAAAAAATGAGCTCCGATAATGAGTAGACTCACTGTTTATGCAACTCATAATAAATACTTCATTAATTTATCAAAAAAATATGAAAATAATTGAATAATGAATATTATGTTTAATATAAATTATTTTTAAGAAATAAAAAATAAAAATACTATATAGATTAATTATATAAATTAATTCTCAAAAACTGAGTTAATAATTGGATATTTGAAAATTTAGTTTATACTCTAATAAATAACAAAATTATTAATATATTTTATTTTTCTCATTCTTATAAATTATTTTTAAAAAAAATTCAAATTTAAGAAATTATGTTATATTATTTTTAAGATTTATGAAGACTAAAACACATAAATTGAAATTTCAAAATTTAAATTATCACCTGATATATTCCTTATCAACACTGAGTCAGCCATGCGTTGGATATCTTAATGTTTACATTACGTGGACCCAATGACTTACCATTCACGTGTTCAACGAATTACGAAGCGTTTGATGTTTAGTTAAATAATCATTTGATCCACAGATTATGTGATGTTTATCTTAATGTTTACATTACATTTTCTTATTTTATTAAATTAAATTGCTTGAATAAATATACATATTGTTTGACTTCTTATATTATGAATTTATGATTTATATTGTTATTTAGTTAGATCATTTCTCTTTTATTTATATCATAATAAGTAAGTTAACAAAGACAAGAAATTTTTTTACTATTTAAAATAAAAATTATTCACTCTTTAATCAACACAAATTTGTCTTCGATTTGTGATTAAAAAATTTTTTTTTTTACCTCATTAATTATGACACATACGAGAGAAAAATGATTTATTTCAATTTGTCCAATTTATAAATAATGGTAGAACATAGATAAAACTACATTTTGTAAATATAGTATTACTATAAAAATGAAATATATAAGAAGTCAAACAATATGTATATTTATTCAAGCAATTTAATTTAATAAAATAAAAAAATGTAAATATAGTATTACTATAAAAATGAAATAAAAATATAATGAAATCTATTTGTAGGATAGTTTTTAGACATTTAGAAAAATAGAACCAAACATAGATTTAATTAGATAATATTAATGTTGTTAAATTTTTTATTTAAATCTTACGATCTTATGATTTTACGATCTTATCTAAATAAATCGATCCTAATCATAAATAAAATCTAAACATTGTAGCATCTCATTTAGATCTCAATTATTATTATATATTAAATCTTACGATTTTATATCAAAGATTCTATGATTTTATTATGAGAATTTATATTCTCTAAGAAAATTATATTACTTCAATAAAGTGATATATTTCATGAAAATTATTTTAAATCAAACTGTTTAACGACTTATAAGATATTTTATCAAAATATAATAAATCTTAAATAATTCTATACTTATGAATAATTTTTGTTATTAATTATGTTATATATGTATATATGCAGTTAAATTGTTTAAGTGATAAACATATGGTTTAAACTTTTATAATTTTACGATTCAACTTTACACTTACTTTACAAGTTTATTTAAACTTTTAATTTTGACAATCTTGATTATATAGAAGAACTTGATAATTAGATATATTTATTTATTATATTTAATATATTATGTATGAATATTAGTTATTTATTTTTATGAATAATATATGTACATATTTAAAATATATTAGGTTAGTTTATTTATTTATATATTTATATATCTATTTATATATTAAAGAAAGTTATAGAATTGTATGATTTACGATTCGATTTTATCTTGACAATACTAATTAATAATATCATTATCTAATTTAGAGACTATGGATCTACTTTATTATGACGCATAAAAAAGGAACTAAAAATTAAAAAAGTTATAATAATTACAATTCTTCCTAGAAGATAGGAAAAGAGGATGGGCAAGAAGAAGAACCATTTTGGTGGGGAGAGAGAGAGAGAAAGATGCATTGTTGAGTCACTTTCAGTAATAGATGAGGCTCAGCAAGTTGAGATTGGAATTTTAACACCAACGTGATGGAGTACATGTGATTCTGAAGCTTGCACATTTTCCAAAAATATCTTAAAAATATGTATATTGTGATTCAAAACATCTCACTTTAGTTATATGTTATTTATGATTTTGTTTGGTCAATTTTAAAAGAAAATATTAGCGTAGCGCAATTTTAACCATTGATTTTCAATACATTTTAGTCGTCGATTTTTACTTGAGGGTTAAAATCTCGTTTTTGATCATCAAACTATGAAGTAAGTTTTATTTTGGTCAAAAAGAGATTTTTTTTTTCATATTTTTTCAAACTTTCCCATTCGTTCCGTTTTGATCCCCAAATGTGATTTTATTAAAATTTTCATTGTTATTCTTAGTCTTAAATTAGAGGTAAAAGTCAATTACTAATTTGTTTCCAATTTGTGACCAAGAATGAAATTTTTTCTTTCTGTCTTTACCAAATCATTTATTATTACATATATGAGAAAGAAATAGTTTATCTCAATTATTTTGGTTAGAAATAACGACATTAACTATATGAAATCATATTTTCAAGACAAAAAATGAACAAATATGAAAATTTAAGGACCAAAATGAATTTTATCTCAGAGTTTGTGGACCAAAATTTATTTTGTTTTACCGAGTTATATAAGCGTCACATCAACATTTGTCATTAAAATTGACGGAACAAAATTACGGAGATATCCTAAGAACACAAACCACAAATATCTAAAGTGATACATTTTAAATCACATAGTACCAAAGATGCATTTACTATAATTTATCCTAAAAATAAAACTAAGATTTTAGAAAAAAAAAAAAAGAAGCTAAACTTGGGATAAAATAAAACAAACAACAATAACCTTAACGAAGATGAGTTAAAAAGAAAAAAAGAAAAAAATAATTTACAATGGAGATTCAAATTCAGATTTGACATTCCTTTTTTTTATAAAGCAATTTTTTTTTTTGTGTAAGTCTATAATGCAAAGTTTAATTTTTAACATGGGATGCAATGGGTCATGAGCCAATAAAATAATGACACGTGGAAGAGTTAGTTGTATGTAAATAGTGGTGTGACTCCATCCATAATTGTGATTGGTTAAAAAATTTTTTATTTTTTTATTATTTTTCAGCATTAAATTATATCAATGACTATAATTATGCCACATCAGCATTTACATCCTATGTCAAGAATCAAACTTTGCATTATAGACTTACCTTTTTTTTTATGGTGAAAAAAAAGTTTAGGTGAGTTGGAATTCGCGCGTCACAAAGGTTAGTGATACATCACTATTTGGGCGTACGCCTAAAACGGCCCTCGCACCGGGCCTCTTCCCCTCTCTGCACCTTGCGAGACGCCCTCGAGCCAATCGGGCGCCCTAAGCACAAGTAGGGGCGGCCGCGACCCATCCCGGGTCTTGGCGCACGCCCCCATCATGACACGTGGTCACCCACGCTTGCCCCACTCCGCAATCCACGCTACGGGAGATCGTGGGTTACTGACTTGCTCATACCCACGATCTCCAGTTTCTAGGCGCCCGCCTAGCGACACAGCACGCAATCACCCACGATTGCCTTGCTCCGCAAATCTCGGCCTCCACTATCTTCACTGGTGGAGATCGTGTCCAGTACGTGGTCCGCCCCGCACGGCAGCCACCTCTCTCCTCCCAGCTCTATAAATAGAGCCCATTTCACCAGTTCAAGGTTAGCTACTTCTTACACTCTCAAATTCTCCTACTCTCTTATCACTCTCTTACTAACTTGAGCGTCGGAGTACACTTCGCAGGGCCCCCCTGTGAAGCTTTTGCAGGTCTTTGCTCAAGTCTTGGCTCTCGCAGCCCTCTCCGGTGAACTAGGTAAGTGCCAGTCATTTTCCTGTTTATCATTGGCGCCGTCTGTGGGGACCCTCCTCCTCACCTGCTGAACTTTACGGGCTTTTACGCTCGTCCTCTATTGCTTTTTCTTTACAAAAGCTAACTCACCAACGTTTACCTTGTTGAACTAGGTGATCTCTACTTCTCTATGGCTCATAACGACTCCCCTCGCGATCCGCCCTTGGACGAACCCTCTGACTCCCAGGAGCACGCCCTGGGATCCCAGGAGAATCAGGAGCACGAGGAACATCGAGAGGGAGGAGCGCCCTCCCAGGTTGCACCACCAGCCGATATGGGCGCGACGGGCCAGACCTTCCAGGCCATGGACATTATGGCAATCTTTCGTAGCATGATGAGGGAGCAGACAGAATCCCTACGTCGTGAATTCCAGAGCCTATCGGTTCACAGCACTCCCCAGGGGTCGAACCCCGGCCGCCGTAACACCACGGCCGCCTCGGCCCAAGAAAACGCACCTGCCGCTGGTTTCGAAGACGAGCCGGGCACCTTCATCCCCCAGAAGGGACCGTTCGCCGTATCCATCCAGCGCGATATCGTGCCTCAGGGCTTCAAGATGCCCGTGAAGATGGTACCCTACGAGCCCACTGCAGACCCAAATCTGCACTTGAAGGCGTTCCATGCAAACGTCCAACTGGCATCACTCACTGAAGGGAAGAAGTGCAAGCTCTTTCCTACCACTCTCGGTCCAGAGGGACTTCACTGGTATGCCCGCCTACCGGACTACTCCATCCATAACTTTGACAAGCTGGAGGCCGCCTTCCTGAAGCGCTTCGCCACCAGTATCGTGTACAAGAAACCCTCCACGGTCATGGCAGACCTTATTCAGGGCTCCAGTGAGAGCCTCCGGGATTTCCTTAAGCGCTTCTCTGAGCGCTGCCACGAGGTGGAGGACTTAGAGGACAGCGTGGCCATCCACGCTTTCAAGCAGGGCTTACGCCCGGGCAACGTGTCAAACGAGTTGGCGCTCGCCAACCCCAAAACCCTGGACGCGCTGTTGAAACAGGTTCGGGATTTCATTCTGAAGGAGGACAACCAGGTTGCCTCCAAAAGTCGCTTCAGCAAGCTGAAGGATATGCAAAACGCCCAGACAAGCACCCGAGCTCAGCCCGCCAATGGGAATGGCAATGGGAGGTGGAAGAGGCACGACCGCTCTTCCAACTCTTCCCCAGGGGCCCAGCGCACGCCCTTCACGGGCAAGTTCCCGACATACCACATCCTGACCGTCTCCAGGTCAGAGATCCTGCGCGCCTGCGGATCCCTTGAGTTCTTTCCGGTAGCCCGGCCCCTCCCGGTAAAGACCGGCCGCCCACGGGACACAAGCAAACATTGCCGTTATCACAACGGCTATGGCCACACTACAGATGAGTGCATCTCTCTGAAGGATGCAATCGAGCAGCTAATCCGAGACGGCCATCTGGCCGAGTACAAACAGAAAAAGCGGCCGGAGTCTGATGGGGACGCCTCCCATCAGAAGAACAGGAAGGTCGCTGAGGGCGGAAGTGGCGGCTCGAAGCATTCTGAGGCGCCCGTCCGCAACGTCGTGAACACCATCTCTGGGGGAATACACATGCACAAGACCCCCCACAGCCGAAAGCAAATCATGCGCTCCATCATGTGCATGCATTATACGAGCGTCAAGCGCTCGCACGAAGACATCCACGCGCCTATCACTTTCACCCACGACGAGCTCAAGCCCGTGGAGTATGATGAGCCTATGGTTATAACGGCGCGCATAGGCGAGATCGACGTACGGCGCGTGCTGGTAGATCAAGGATCCTCCTCAGACATCCTCTACTTTCACGCCTTCGAGCACCTGGGCATCCCGCTGAGCGCCCTGAAGCCTTTCAACGAGCCTCTGATTGGCTTCGCTGGGACAAGGACGCCCGCCGAAGGGGTACTCGAAACCAAGCTCACCCTCGAGGGTGATGGCGACCCGCCGAGGACCGCAGCTACATACGCCAGCTTCATCGTTGTAGCCGCTCCTTCAGCATACAACGCAATCCTCGGGCGCTCCAGTCTCAACGCTTTCAGAGCAGTGATCTCCACTGCCCACCTACTCATGAAATTCCCTACACGTTGGGGAACTGCGAGTATAAGGGGAGATCAACTCGAAGGTCGCCGCTGCTATGCCACAAGCCTGGCTCGCGTGATGATCGATCCCGGGTATCAGACCCGCCGACTAATGGAAGGGGTTCCAGACTCCCCTCCCCCGGAGCCCGCCGGGGAGGACACAGACATGGGCACGTCAGAGATCACAGACCTCCGCGACGAGGTATCCCACACCAGTGGCTGACGCTCCTTCACTTAGCAACTACTTCTAGTGGGTGGATTAGCCGCCCGGCCTTAAGATTAGTTGTTTTTCATTTTCATGTCTATGTTTATTTCCCTTTCCTACAAAATGCTTAAGGCCCCCCTTATGTCATTCTAATTGTACGCTCCGACCTACACATGGCGGACGCCCATTTTATCAGATTAATGAAATCATTTATTCAATGAACTCATTTTCCACTACATCTCTTTACTTATACGCATTTTATCTGTCGTACTAGGTCGAGGGCGCACGCCCCAAACCTTCGGACACACTCGTCCAAATTCACTTCCCCGGGCACCCGGAGAGAACAGTGAGCATCTCTGCGGATTTACCCGCTCAAGAACAAGCCAGGCTATCTGACTTTCTGCTCGCCAACGGCGACATTTTCGCATGGTCTGCGTCGGACATGCCCGGCGTCGACCCCCAGTTGGTCATGCACTCTCTCGATGTTGATGACCGCCCGGGAATCTTTCAGAAGAAACGCGTCCTGGGGCTAGAGCGGCAGCTTGCCGCCAAAGAAGAAGTGAACAAATTGCTGGCGGCCGGGTTCATTCGGGAAACCAAGTACCCCACCTGGCTGTCCAACGTCGTCCTTGTCCCCAAGCCCAACGGCAAATGGCGGATGTGTGTGGACTTCACAGACCTTAACAAGGCGACCCCCAAGGACCTTCACCCACTCCCCAGCATCGATAAGTTGGTGGACAACACCTGTGGGTACGCCACCTTGAGCTTCCTTGATGCTTTTTCGGGATACAATCAGATCAAGATGAATCCCAAGGACGTCGACAAGACGGCCTTTATCACTGAACAGGGCATCTACTGTTACAACGTCATGCCCTTCGGCCTGAAGAACGCGGGCGCCACGTACCAACGTATGATGGACAGGTTCTTCCAAGACAACATCGGGAAAAACATCGAGGTCTACGTTGACGACATGGTCGTCAAGACGAAGGCTGGTGGCGACCACCTCGTTGACCTACAGGAGATCTTCCAGATCCTCCGCCACTACCGATTGAGGCTCAACCCCGCCAAGTGCGCTTTCGGGGTCGCCGGGGGCAAGTTCTTAGGCTTCATGATCTCCCAACGTGGGATAGAGGCCAACCCGGACCAGTGCCAGGCCATCATTGACATGGCGTCCCCAAAGACGTTAAAGGAGGTACAACGCCTCAACGGGCGCATAGCGGCGCTCCACCGCTTCTTGGCAAGATCGGGCGACCGGTGCTTACCCTTCTTTAAAACTCTTAAAGGAGGGAAGAACTTCACATGGACGGCTGAATGTGAAGAAGCGTTCCAGCAATTGAAGGCGTACCTGAGCAGGCCGCCTATCCTCACCACCCCTTCGCCCGGCAAGCCTATCTACGTTTACTTGGCTGCAACTGATGTGGCAGTCAGCTCCGTCCTGATCATCGAGGAAAAGGATGAGCAGCGCCCCATTTACTTCTCAAGTAAAGTCCTCACGGGCGCCGAGACACGATATCACCTACTCGAAAAGCTCGTGTACGCCCTCCTTGTTTCCACAAGGAAGCTGCGACCGTATTACCAACAGTATGTGATCATCGTTCGCACCGACCGCCCTATGAGGCAGATCATCCACCAGCCCGACATCGCCGGCCGCCTGGTCAATTGGTCGATTGAGCTCTCTGAATTCGGCCTGTCTTTCGAGCCACGACGCGCCATCAAAGGCCAGGCTTTGGCTGACTTTGTCGCAGAGATGACGCCCGCCAATCCTACCCTCATCGTGTGGAACCTCTACATCGATGGGGCCTCATCCGCCAAGCTCCGTGGCGCGGGCGTGATTGTTGAATCCCCTGATGGTTACAGCATTGAACAGGCCATCGACATACGTTTCCCGGCCACGAACAATCAGGCCGAATACGAGGCGCTCATCGCAGCCCTCGAACTCGCCGTGGGCATGGGCGCCCAGGACATCCACGTCTATAGCGACTCCCAGCTGGTGGTCGGTCACATGAAGGGAGACTTCGAGGCCAAAGAGCCCACCATCCTCAAGTACGTGGAAAAAGCCAAGTACATCCTGCGCCATCACATCCGGGCCGCCCAATTCTCACACATCTTGCGTTCTAAGAACACTAGAGCGGACGCCCTAGCCAAACTGGCCTCTAAGCCAGATGCTCGGAGTCGCTCCTCCATCATCCGCACTACCTTAGAACGCCCATCAATCGAGGGCCCCATGGTCCTTGCTATCTCAACAACGGCTGATTGGCGCACGCCCATCATGTCCTACATTCGGGATGGCACCCTCCCAGCAGACCGAAACGAAGCTCGAAAAGTGGTGCGCCGAGCTGCGCATTACTTCCTCTGGGGGAATGATCTTTATCGGCGAGGTCACTCCATGCCCTGCCTCAGATGCGTAGGGCCAAACGACGCCCACCTCATTCTCGAGGAGCTCCACGAGGGACTCTGCGGTTCACACCAAGCGGCGCCCACCCTCAAACGCAAAGTGCTCATTTCGGGGTACTACTGGCCCACGATCATACGGGACGCCACAGCCCTGGTGAAAACTTGCCACAAGTGCCAGGAGCACGCCAATCGCATCCATATTCCGGGCGAAGACATGCGCCCAATGGAATCCCCTTGGCCATTTGACGTATGGGGGATCGACATCCTCGGGCCGTTTCCGACCGCCACGGGCCAGCGCCGGTTCCTCATCGTCGCGATCGACCTTTTCACAAAGTGGATCGAGGCTGAACCAGTAACATCAATCAGCTCTGCCCAGATGAAAACATTCGTCTTGCAGAACATACTATCACGTTTTGGCGTCCCGCAGAGAATCATCAGCGACAACGGCCGCCAATTCATCAGTGAATCCTTCCGCGATTTCTGCACCCAGTATGACATCTCCCTCGGTAACACTTCAGTCGAGCATCCCTCGACCAACGGCCAAACCGAGCTCGCCAACCGCATCATTTTAAATGGGCTGAAGCGCAGACTCGACAACGCCAAAGGCCGTTGGGTGGACGAGCTCCCAACCGTCCTCTGGTCCTACCGTATCACCCCTCAAGAATCCACAGGCGAGGCACCTTACACCCTTACATACGGGTCGCCCGCCATGATTCCAGCTGAGACCGCCTTTCTCTCCGATAGGGTCTTATACTACAATGAGGAGGCAAACCGAGGGTGCCGAGCGATAGCCCTAGACGAACTGGAGGAAGTGCGCGAGATCGCCAGCATCCGCCAGGCCGCCTACAAAGAGCGCATGGCCAAGTACTTCAATAAAAGGGTCAAACACCGATCCTTCGACGTTGGCGACCTCGTTCTTCGCGATGTGGCCAACGACCGCCTGAACCGCTCGCACGGCAAGCTCCATCCCAACTGGGAAGGACCATACCGAGTCACCAGAGTTATCCCCGGTGGCGCGTACGTACTCTCTACTTTGGACGGCCGCCGCCTGCCTAACACATGGAATGTCGCGAGCCTCAGAAAATATCTCGACCGCACGGTCAACAATATCACGCTTTGATTTCATTTATGTATTTTCACATTTATGTAATCTCTTGTACGCTTTTACATGTTGCAATTACCTACCCTATGTAGCGACCGCCAATATATTTCATCAATATTATTACGGCATTCTCTTGAATTTATTCGATTCATTTACATTCGCGTTTGTTTCAATTACTCTCGCTTAGGCACAGCCTAACTCACAACGTCTCCCTACACGTAACATTCGCTCCAAAGAAGAGCTCGAAGGCTGGAGGGACGCCTCCATACGCTTTCATTCTGGCGCTCCGCGCGCCCATGAGCCGAGAAGTTGCTCATACGCCATGCTGGTCCATTACCTCGTGGCTGGCTAGCCCAAAAGTCCGGTCGCCAACTCAGTTGGGCGGACACACACCCACATACACACACTTGCGCAAATATCAAACACAACAGATATGAAATAACAGCAGTTATAATTATCGAAGCAAAAATAATCGGCCTTATGGCCTGCATTAATCAAGGCCAGACTGGCCACCAAATCTGTTTAAAGGGGCACATACGCCCCATACAAATCCACAAAAAAAAAAAGAGGGCACACACGCCCAGAAAATTCAAAACGGGGAACACCCCCGAGATTACAACTAATGGACGCTCTAATCGTCCAGAATCACCGGCCCGCCATCTCCCGGAGCATGATCGCCGCTGCCCTCTGCGCCCCCGCTGTCCGGGATTATCATCATTTGTTCGGCGTCCGCTTCATTGCCCGCCGTGCTCAGGACGTCCGCCGGGGGCACGTAACCCTCATCCCCAGGACGGAGAGGAGACCGCCCCTCCTGCACCTCCAGCGCATGAATGGTCCAGTCTTCCGGCAAGTCGGGCATTGGCGTCCCAGGCTCATCGTCATCCGCGCGCATACGGATTTCCTCCCCGCCTTGACCGTTGGGCAACACCTCAAAGGTGTAATCGATGCCCGCCTCATTTTGTCCCGGGTTCAAGAAACTCAGCTGCTTCCTGCAGTTCTCAAACCCTCGCGATGTGGCTTGGATATAGTACCAATACCACTGACGACGCTCGTCTCGGCGCGCGCGCTCTAATCTTTGAGCTTCCCCTGCCCGGTACGCCTCCAACTCCGCCCTGGCGGCCGCAGCCTCCCCCCGCTGCACCCCCACCTCCCGGACCGCCTCTGCAACCTCTTGGTCCGCCTTCTTCCTTCTTTCCCTCTCCCTCTTCTTCTCATCCTCCAGCTTCTTCACCTGAGCCCGCCCGGCCCGAGCTTCCTCCAGCGCCTGGTCCCTGCCAGATTCCAGTGCTTTCAGCTGCTCGGCCCCGCCAGCCGTCTTGGCCTCCTCCCTCAAGCGGGCCACCTCCTTTGCCAGATTATGCGACAGCGTCTGTGCCGCGTGACCGGCCATGGCCGCCATCATACCGAACTGTGCCGCATAATCCGCGGGCGGCCGTCTGAAGGCATCGGCGACCATGGTGTCATGCCACTCAGGTGCCGTTGGAATAGAGGGATTGGATGGAAGCTATCCCAGAAAACCTCCCGCTGAAGGGGCGCGATGGCAGATAGGGGAACTCAGCCTCCCCATTCTCGTTCACCCGCCGAGACTCCGGCATCTCCATCCGTGGGTTTCTTGGCCCGTCGCCATCCGGATGGCTCACCTTGATGAACTGGTCCAATTCTACGTCATCCCAGTGGATAAACTCCCCGGGATCTGATGGACTGACGACGCGCGCCCTCTTCGCTGGCGGCTCCTCCTCCACTGGACCCTTTCCCCTCCCATCCGGCCTCCTCCTCTCCGACGGGCCCCCCGCCTGCCTCATCCCACCAGGGGCCAACACCGGTGGTAACGCGTGACGAGGGGCCCGAACCCCTTGACCTCCCGCCCGGCGCGACTGGTGGCGCCCTCATCCCCCCTTGAGGCCTCCCTTGAGCCCTCCCCGGCTCAGCGTTCCTCTCCGCCCGGCCCGCCGCGGCCGAGCTCCCGGCGCCCTGGATGTCGGATCTCCTCTGCGCCTCCCTCATTGCTACAAAACCAATAACAAACTTGTTAGATACAACCCAAACAACCAAGTCACACGTGACAAAGAAAGGCAAATGTTAGCGTTAGTCAAAATATTACATGTTTGTTCATAATTTTTGTAAAACGAGGTTAGCAGCCTATCCGTCCGCCGCTCTTCCTCGCTCAAATGCCCTCTCTTGATCGGGCTACTCCTCGTGATGGCGTCCGACCACGCCACTGGGAACAACGGGCGATCGTCTTCATCCCTCACCCACCACGGGCGCTCCACATCGTTGTCCACCAGGGGGAAGTATCTATCCTTCCAGTTTTTCCAATTGCTTATACTGGCCGGAAACCCATGAAGGGCACCCCCCTTTCTCTGGAGGTTCACCCGCCCGTTGTCCCCGAGCTTCACGGAAAACCAGTATAAAAATAACTTCACAGTGAGCTCCCTGCCCACTGTCCACGCAGCATACTGCAGATATTTCAAACTTCTCCAGGCGTTCGCCGCCAGCTGCGCCGGACAACAGTTGAGGTGATTCAGTACCTCCACCTCAAAATCCGTAAAAGGAATTTGGGAATCACATTCCCGCAACAAAATCTCGTGAACGATGAACCCACGCCGATGAGTCCACCACATAGAATTGTTGCCATCCCACACGCCGATGGCCATGCCGCTCGCCTCTCGGCCGGAACCTGGCCCAAAGTACGCCTCTTGGGCCGCCTCCAAATCTTCGTCGTTGGCAAATTTGGAAGGCTCTGCTGGAGGCCCCACGGTCGCCCTCACTTCGGGGTTCCCAAACCCCTCCGCGGCGTCCCACGCCACCTCGTCGCGCGCCATGATCAGGCGCTCCCCCTCTGCCGCCGACCCACTCAGGGGACCCGTTGGCTCTTCCCTCAACATTGGGGGCTCTCCCTCTGAACAGTCGGAGAGCTCCAACACTTGCTCCTCCGACACCTCTACTGGATCGTCTTCCACGTTCGATGGATGCGCGGTCGCCAGATCCATACCCCCTCTGTAGACAGTAAGTGCGCCCGCCCTCTCACTTGCTCTCCTAGCTAGTAATCTCGCCGCCCGCTGCACCGTTTCCTCTAACGACTGGCGAACCTCTTCCACGTCTATAGAGCTACTGCCCTGTGTAGTGAAACTACTAACACTACTCAGTTCTTCCCCTTCTTCTAACTCCCTAATGACCACCATGGTCTTTAACACTTGCCAGAAAAGTCAAAACACAAAGGGGTAGGAGGTACCTGAAGACATGGTGCGATTGGTTGTTAGTTGGACAGTTGAACAATTTGAGGCGCTCGCCTTGAATTCCTAACTGACTCGCAACCCTGCAAACAAAGAAGCACATGTCATGACCATACAACTGACGCCCGGCTCACTCATGTGAGGCGACCGCCTTAAAAACCCAGAGAACACCAAACGACTCCTTCATCAGAAGGTATGAACTCGATGAACACCACCCCAGAAAACCCAGAAAACCCAGAAACCCATCCCTACCCACACCCATTTTCGCTGCCTCTCACTCACAAACCAGCGATTAAATAACCACTCCTTCCAGACAACCACCCATTTCCGCCGTCACCCGCGACGGCCTCCCCAAAACCCAAAGACGGACAGCCACATCGACCCTCACAAAAACAAACCCTAACCCAGCGAGAAATATACACAATCGGTAGAAAATGCTTACCAACAAGCTTGTCACTTGAACCGATTCACTTCCACGGTCACTTCTCTCCGATTTCCGGCGACGGTTGAGCAACTCCGGCGACTGGACTCCTCGGATTTCTCTCTTCTCTCTCTTCAACTCGCTGAAATGGCAAAAAGTGCAAAAGACACAACCTTTGGTCCTTTTATACCCTTGCGAGTGCGGCATACGAGGCGTTTTTTGTTTTTCAAATTTCTGCCTCCCGGGTAGCGACACGTGTCCCTGACATGACAGCCCTACCTACCACTTGCCCGCCCGCCATGATGCACTGACTTTCCACTTTCCCGTGGAAGGCCGCCGTTCCTAAAAATTTCCTCTGCGTCGGGGACAAGTACTCCTGCACATTTTTGGGCGTTCGCCAATAGACGCGAATACACTGCCCAAGCACGGATCCCATCGCACGCTCTCCAAATCGGTCATCCCGCTCGCCTTAAGGAACAGTTCGACGAACACGCTCGTAGACTTCTTTAAGGAGGGACTTGTGATACATCACTATTTGGGCGTACGCCTAAAACGGCCCTCGCACCGGGCCTCTTCCCCTCTCTGCACCTTGCGAGACGCCCTCGAGCCAATCGGGCGCCCTAAGCACAAGTAGGGGCGGCCGCGACCCATCCCGGGTCTTGGCGCACGCCCCCATCATGACACGTGGTCACCCACGCTTGCCCCACTCCGCAATCCACGCTACGGGAGATCGTGGGTTACTGACTTGCTCATACCCACGATCTCCAGTTTCTAGGCGCCCGCCTAGCGACACAGCACGCAATCACCCACGATTGCCTTGCTCCGCAAATCTCGGCCTCCACTATCTTCACTGGTGGAGATCGTGTCCAGTACGTGGTCCGCCCCGCACGGCAGCCAGCTCTCTCCTCCCAGCTCTATAAATAGAGCCCATTTCACCAGTTCAAGGTTAGCTACTTCTTACACTCTCAAATTCTCCTACTCTCTTATCACTCTCTTACTAACTTGAGCGTCGGAGTACACTTCGCAGGGCCCCCCTGTGAAGCTTTTGCAGGTCTTTGCTCAAGTCTTGGCTCTCGCAGCCCTCTCCGGTGAACTAGGTAAGTGCCAGTCATTTTCCTGTTTATCAGTTAGGATATACCTCCAAATTTTATGAGCGTTTATATATAGAAGTATCTACAAATCACTTACCAACAAGACTCTCACATACAACGAGAATCAAATTCACTACTCTGTAGATCATTAGTGTTTTTTTAGTGAAAGACTTAGGTAAAATTTCTTATATCTTTGCTATAAGGTTCCTCAATAAGTATTTGACACGTGTAAAAAATTTGATACATGATCAATCTAGTATAGAGAATATTAAATACACATTTTTGCATGACCAATCATAAAAGAGAGAGTGTAAATCAAACTTTTGATTGAAGAAACCTTATCTAATTTTTTTCATATTTTTTAAGCAATCTTATTTGATAACACAAAGAAAATACCTCTTGGTAAATTTGACCTTCATTGACCTTGGAGTAAGCCATGAATTATTGAATTATATCATATGATTTACTTGGGGGACCAATGGTGAGTTGTTCCTTTGTCAACACTGACTCAGCAATACGTTGGATATCCTTAATGTCTTAGGTTACGTGGGGCCCAATCACGTACTATTTTCTCACGTGATCTCTTCCACCAACCGCCTTATATTTCTATTTTCCACGTCATCCTTATGTCTATACCACGTGGCCTGGCCCTAGCTAGGGTACAACTCTTTACCAAGGAAAAAAAATATTATTTAATTATACATTTATATAAAATTAAATTTAGGAATCAATTAATTTAATATAAATTCAAAAATTCAAAAATATACTTAATTTAAATTTAGGAATAAAATAGTATTAATTTAGTAAGGATCAAAAAGTATAAAATAGACAAAATAATTTGTAGTTAAAATATTTGAAAGATCAAATAATATATTTTAATTATTTAGAGACTGATTAGTTAATTATTTATAACTTTAGATATCAAATAGTAGGTGTTTTCTATATTTTTTTGATATAGCTTATAATTATGATATCGCTCCTCAATCTACCAAGTCCACCAGACTTGCAAACACTCAGATGGGGTTGGGTCCCTAAGTAATGAGCCTTCGATGGCTAAGTTAGAATTTTGGCAAAGTAAGAGTAAGTGATATGTAAATGTGTGTATTAGATGTTACCTAAGATCTTATTTATAAAGGTTGGGGAAAAGGATGTGGGGTTATAGGTGGTCCCTCTAGGCCTTTAGGGGGTAGGGTTGTTATGCTATAACAACCTTAGCAGTAAGTAGGTCAGTCGGATGAGGATAAGTCTGGTTGGCATAAATGGGACTCTAAGAGGGGTCGTGATGACAATGCCGATCGAAGCTCTACCGTACCTCATCAAATTATAAGTATAGATTTTTCTTTTAATAGGAATAAGTATAGAATTTTTTTTAATCAATATGCTAAAGGGGAGTTTGAATTGAAAATCTAATGATTAACAACCCAAAATGAGCATTGAGATGTGAGATGTGAGATGTGATTTGTACGCACGCACATGAGAAGGAATTGTTGTCGAAATTGACAGTACACAAAAACTAACTAGTAGACAAATTAAAGATCCAAGTTAGTGATATTGCACCTTAATTAATTCATGTCCATGATAATTGATAATTGATAAGTAGAGTGAAACCGTTATGTTAAGGATGGATGACGTCTTTAGTGTGATGATAGCGTATATATAGAATTGCGTGATTGGTTTGGGCTTTAATTTGTTTTTTTTCATATAAGCTTGACCAATTATATTATGACATAAGAGTATTTTGGATCTGTTGATAAATGATAAGCATCACGCGTGTCTTTGAAGAATAAAATGATGATATCATTAGCATATATATAAGACTGAAATTGTTGGGCTTCGATGACCAAATTTGATTCCTTGTATTATTATTATTATTCTTTTTCTGCTCCTCTAGTTGTAATTAAAAAGCATACACGAAAATACGTTAGGACACGTAATGAAGAGATAAGGAGATAAGGAATCATGCACCTGGATGCAATAATCCAAATTGAGGTGATTGAAAAATAGAATATGAAACTATTTTAAAGCACGCATTGCATGACTAATTGTAAACAAATGTTCAAAAAAAAAAAGAATACAAACCATCCGAAAAATGCATAGCTTGTAAAACGGTCTCAAGCAGGGGCAGACCCCGGATTTTGGTTCTTAATATTTACACAAAATTCTATTTTGGTTCGTAGTATTTTTTATTCCATTTTAGTCCTTAACATTTTCTATAAGTTTCATAATTAGTTCTGACTATTGAATATGGTCACATTTTTCTCATTTTAAACTCGAACGTGATGAAATCAGAGAGTTACATGTTAAATTTGATGAGTTCTTTCTTTATCCAGTTGGAGTTATCAACGAGCCAGAACAAATCAAGCATGAAATTGGGTCCAAAAATGGAATGCTTGTTTTATAAATTTAGTCATATCTTTCTCGTTTTCGGACTCACTCTTATGCCCAATTTGACCTTGTTTGTTGATGACTCCAACTAGATAAAGAAAGAACTCATCAAATTTAACTCGTAGATCTGATTTCATCGCGTTTGGGTTTGAGATGAGAGAAATATGACCACATTCAATAGTTAGGGACCAATTATAAAACTTTTAAGAAACAATAAAGACAAAAACAAAATAAAAAAAATATTAGGAACCAAAATGAAATTTTAGATAAACATTAGGGACTAAAATGAGATTTTGACTTATTTTTTCTCTCTATATTATACAGTGATGTTAAACCCGGACCGGACCGGCCGGTCCGATCGGGAGCCGAAGAGCAAGGCGGTCTGGTTCAACCCAAAAAACCGAAGTGTGGGTTGAACCGGAATGGACCGGGAATAACCGGCAAAAAACCGGTCCACCCGCTGGACCGTCTCCCAAACCGGTTCAGCCATTTTTTTCCCCTGCGACACTGCCTTCCTTAAAAAAAAAAAAACCAGATCTCCTCTAAGTCGACGTCGCCTGCTCCACCGCCGTCGCTGATGACCACGACGAAGACGACGCTGATGAAAACGACGAAGACGACGAGCAGGATGATGAAGCCGACGGCAAAGCCTGACGATGCCGACAACAACGAGGCCAGAGAAAGCCGACGACAACGACGTGGCGCGGCGGAGCGAACAGAGTGAAGACTGAGACGATGATGAAGCCGGGGCGACGGAAGGAAGAAAGAAGATTTTTTTTTGAACATGAAGGAAGGAAGGAAGAAGATGCATTTAGACTTTAGACTTAGTTCGAAAATTTTTTTTTTCCTCTCTCTCTCTCCGTGATGGATAGTGGGTGATGATGGATAATGGTGATTTGAAAACTGAGGTGATTTGAAAACTTTAGACTGAGGTGATTTGAAAACTTTGGGAAAAGGTTAAGAAGAAGGTGTGCGTCTCGAGGGTGTGAGGTGTGTGTGGGTTTCAACTTTTTTGAAAAAATAAAAAAAGAAGAAGGGCTTTCGCTTTGTTTAGTATAGGGTTTAGAGGGAGTAATTCTTCTTTCACCCCAAAAGAATAAAATTATTTCAAAACAATCCCTAAAAACATGGAATTTTTCAACATGAAATTTAATATATTAAAAATAATTATTTATTGCGTCATCCGGTCCAAACATCCGGTCCGACCGATTCAACCGATCCGACCGTGAACCGAACACTTGTCCGAGTCTTTGTCCGGTTCGGTTAT
>QANZ01022584.1:192133-221604 GCA_003254925.1 Chamaecrista fasciculata
AAAAAAAAAAAAAAAAACGCCAACTGTGCGTGCCACATCAACATTAATAATAATAATAAAATATTTCATTCAAAATTCAAATAGGTCCCTGAGTTATATTTTTATCTCATTATTCTCAATTTCCCCTCTTTTTCATCATCTTTATTCATTTTAGTCCTAAATCCTCAAAATAAAATTGTAAAGTGTCCCAAAACTCTTCCAAACATTCCAGTTTAGTCCTTAAAAGTATTAAAAACCCTAAACCTCAAACCCTAAACCCTAAACTCTAAAATCCTAAACCTCAAACCCTAAAATCCTAAACCCTAAACCATAAAAACCTAAACATTAAAACCTAAACCCTAAACCCTAAAATCATAAACCCTAAAACCCTAAAATCCTAAAATTGTAAAGTGTCCCAAAATTCTTCCAAACATTTCAATTCAGTCCTTAAACTCTAAAACCCCAAACCCTAAACCCTAAAATCCCAAACCCCAAACCCTAAAAATCCGAAACCCAAAATCCTAAAACCCTAAACCCTAAACTCTAAAATCCTAAACGCCAAATCCTAAAATCCTAAACCCTAAACCATAAAAACCAAAACCCTAAAATCATAAACCCTAAAACCCTAAAATTGTAAAGTGTCCCAAAATTCTTCCAAACATTTCAATTTAGTCCTTAAACCCTAAAATCCCAAACCCCAAACCCTAAAATCCCAAACCCCAAATCCTAAAACCTCAAACCCTAAATTCTAAAACCCCAAGCCCTAAAATTTCAAACCCCAAACCCCAAATCCTAAAACCTTAAACCCTAAACTCTACAACCCCTAACCCCATACCCTAAACCCCAAACCCCAAACTCAAACCCCAAACCCTAAAATCCCAAACCCCAAACCTTGAACCCCAAACCCTAAAACCTAAAACCCTAAACCCTAAACTCTAAAACCCCAAACTCCAAACCCTAAAATCCCATACCCTAAACTCTTTGGTTTATTATCTATTCATTTAATTAGAGGACCAATTTGTCTAACATATTGAACTATTTTGATAAATTCGGGGACTGATTTGAATAATACTGTTGCACGTCATAATTGTTGAACTTTAATGTACAATCAAAATTCTGATTATGGTTTGGGGTTTTAGAGTTTAGGGTTTGTGTTTGGGGTTTGAGGTTTTAGAGTTTGGGGGTTTAGGGTTTTAGAGTTTGGGGTATGGGATTTTAGGATCTAGGTTTGGTGTTTTGGGTTGGGTTTTAGAGTTTAGAGTTTGGGGTTTGGAGTTTTAGGGTTTGAGGTTTGGGGTTTTAGAGTTTAAGGACTAAATTGAAATGTTTGGAAGAATTTTGGAACACTTTACAATTTTAGGATTTTAGGGTTTTAGGGTTTATAATTTTAGGGTTAAGGGTTTAGGGTTGTAGGGTTTTATGGTTTGGGGTTTAGGATTTTAGGGTTTGGGGTTTTAGGGTTTTGGGTTTTTAGTTTAGGGTTTTAGAGTTTTGGGTATGGGATTTTAGGATTCGGGGTTTGGGGTTCTAGGTTTTAGTGTTTGGGATTTTGGGATTTGGGGTTTTAGAGTTTATGTTTTGGGGTTTGGGGTTTTAGGTTTTGGGGTTTTAGGGTTTGGGGTTTTAGAGTTTAAGGACTAAATTGAAATGTTTGGAAGCATTTTGGGACACTTTACAATTTTAGGATTTTAGGGTTTATGATTTTAGTGTTTAGGGTTTAGGTTTTAGTGTTTAGGATTTTATGGTTTAGGGTTTAGGAGTTTAGGGTTTAGGGTTTAGGATTTTAGGGTTTAGGGTTTGAGGTTTAGGGTTTTTAATACTTTTATGGACTAAACTGGAATGTTTGGAAGTGTTTTGGGACACTTTACAATTTTATTTTGAGGATTTGGGACTAAAATGAATGAAGATGATGAAAAAGAGGGGAAATTGAGAATAATGAGATAAAAATATAACTCAGGGACCTATTTGAATTTTGAATGAAATATTTTTTTATTATTATTAATGTTGATGTGGCACGCACAATTGGCGTTTTTTTTTGTTTCCAAGTTTCCAACTGCTGACGAAGCACGTTCAGCGAGTTGACTAACAGAGATTTCACGGAAGGACCAATTTGAGTAACGTTTGTAAAATTCGGGGACCTATTTGTCAATTTCGATAATCTGGGGACCAATTTGTCAGCGAGCGAATAATCCACGGTCCAATTTAGTAGTTTACTCAAATATAATTATTTAAAAGATATTTTATATATGTTATATATATTATTATTTAAATATCGTTATTTGTATGTTATCCTCACGTATTATTTTTTAAAATTATATTTTTTTCAAAAATTAAATTAATAAAAGAAAATTTAAAATCATATAATTATGTAATTATAATTAATATACAAACGAGAATAAAGTCATCAATATTTTCAATTCTACTCTAAAATTATGTCATGTTTGCCTCACTTGTAGGGTCACAACTCACGAGTCATGTCAACAACCATCAACTGAGTTAGTTGACACATCAACTTGTTTTTCATAGAATGGGAACCATATATTAATCAAAAGCATCCAGTAATTACATTTTCACTAATTCTACGGGGATGGCCAGTCCCTACAAAATCGGCCTGAAAAGCGATAGAAACAAAACCAAGCATCATATCAAAAACAACTATGTCAAAAGTTTCTTGGATAGAAAATTTTGCAAGGATGTTTGCACACTAATTTCCTTCTTTATGAATATGTTTGATAACAACTTGATTAAGGGCGCCAAGTCTTGACCTGCAAGAAGAGATCAAAGCCTTATAGTGATGAGCAGGAGAACAAGAATCATAATTGAGTAACAATTGAAACACATCAACTTTCATTAACGGAGTTAGAAGTGGGATACAATTGACTCAAATGTGAAATATTGGAGGTACAATTGATCCAAAAAAAAGTTTGGGGATACAATTGAAACTAATCCCATACTTTGAGGGGTACCAAAAGTATTTTTGCCTATATATTAATTAATTATTAGTACAATGGAAGATAAAAATAACAAAAATACCATGGTTATATTTTTGGGAATAAGTCATAAGACTTCTCTAAGGAAAACTAATGGCCAAAATTTCATTGTGGTCCTTAGTATTTACCTTAAATTCTATTTTCTTCTTCAATATTTTTTCTATTCTGTTTTAATTTGGTTCTTACTAATTTTCACAATTGATCCTTAACTATGGAATGTCGTCATATCTTTCTTGTTTCAAGTTTGAATACAACGAAACTGAAGATAATGGTTTTTCTTGACAAGTTCTTTCTTTACTCAGTTGGGGCCTTCCACAAACGAAGTTAAATTAAGCCTGAAATCTGGTCTTGAAAGTAGATTGCTTGTTTTATAAAGTTGGTCAAATCTCTCTTGTTTCAAGTAGGAATGCGATAAAATTGAAGTTACTAATTACTATTAACAAGTTCATTCTCTATCTTGTTGGAGTCATTGATAAACGAGGTCAACTAGTACTTCGAATTAGTGAGTTTGGTCAAAATATCAACACCAATTTTCAAAATACTATTAGAGCTTATTTGTCAATGACCTCAATTAGATAGAGGAAAAAACTTGTCAAGCATAGCTCCGATTTCGCCACATTCAAACTTCAAATAAGAGAGATTTAACTAACTTCATGAAGTAAGCGACCCTTTTTGGGTATGATTTTATACTGGATTTGATCTCATTTATTAACAGCCTTAATTAGGTAAACATAGAATTCGCTAAGTGTAACTAGTAGCTCTAGTTTTGTCATGTTCACTTGTTCATACTTAAAACAATATTGAGTAAATTGCACTTTGGTACCCTGTGGTTTGACCCTATTTCACTTTTGCACCCTGTGGTTTGAAACCTGACACTTTGGTACCCTGTGGTATTCTCCATTAACACTTTAGTACCTTTTGGAGCTATTTTGTAATTTTAGCCATAACAAATTTTGCAAAAATTACATATTGACCCCAAACATTTTTCAAAAAATTACAAATAGGTCCCTGGATACATATTATCTAGGGATTAAAATGAAAACTTTAAAAATATTTTGGGGTTAATATGTAATTTTTTTAAAATTTGTTATGGTTAAAATTACAAAATAGTTCTAAAAGGTACCAAAATGTTAATAGAGAATACCACAAGGTACCAAAGTGTTAGATTTTAAACCACAGGGTACCAAAGTGTAATTTACCCAACAAAATATATATATATATATATATATTTAGTAGTTATGAACCAAAATAAAACTATCAAACATAGCAAATTAGCAATGTTATTATTTGCACCTGAAAATTCCTGAAAAATATTGTTAAATAAAATTATATATTATTATAAAAAATAAAAGAAAATCTAATATTACTTTGGGTTGTTTCATGAGGCCCATAAGATACAAAGCTAAAGGAGTCCGAAAATTGTGATTGGACTCTTAAAAAAGCCCAGTACATAGCGGCCCGTAATGATAATTGATAAATGTACTTGGTGATAATTTGGCCTTGCCTATTTTATTACTTATTAGGTTAATGAATAAAAAAATAAATTAATGATTTAGTCGTTAAAAAATTATATATATTCAAATTAATTTTTAAAAGTTAAAATTATATAATTTAATTATTAAAAGATATAATGAAAAAATATGATTATTTTGTTAAAAATATCAATCATAATTTAACGACAAACTTGATTTAGTTTTAAATTTTGTTAAAATTACAAAAAATACATAATTGAAGTTTTTTTTTTATTTTCATAAAAAAAAGAGATATATTAAATAATAGTCAAGCAGTACTTACAAACAATTAGAGACTTCAAAACTGATAAACAAAAATAATAAAACATAAATATTATTGAACTAGAGAATGAATTATATTGGGTTATAAATCATTCCTATTCCTATAAGGATGATATCTTGAGGATGAAAAACATATTCACAATTTAATTAACTTTACAAATAATAATTTCGAGGTAAAAGAGAAAAGGTTCAACTCCTCCAAGGAGAGAATCATGATTTTTTTTTTTTTGGCTTGAGAGAGAAACATGAATTTAATTTCTAATAGTTACTATAATATATTTCTTATTACAAAACTAAGTCATACAATGATTTACGTAGAAACACAATTAAAATATGTAAAGATAATTCTACTACAACAGTTCAACTCTTAGCAATACTTAATAGAAGCTTTTACGTTCACCACTTCAGTTTTGTGGGGAAGTACTGCATCAACAAATTAAATGATAAATATGTTAATGAAAATGAAAGAAAATAAAATAACATTTTTTTTTTCTTTTTCTAAAGTAATGCTTACCTTTTCAATTAGTGAGAGATAGTATGGTTTCACCTTTTCAATATCAACCCGAACTTTACTCTTACTATAAAGGTCATATTTGCTGGCAATCAATGAAAAATAATATAAAAGAAAAATTAATCAATCTCTATAGAATTTTTTGTTGTATACATATGCAATGATCTGTGGATGAGAAATAATATATAATCTTACTTGAAAATGAGAAGCCATTTCAGATTCTCAACATCCTCATCATTCATTAGGTGTTTATATGCTCCTGCTCTGTGTAATGCTGCAAAAAGTAAACATCACAAGTCCTTGATTAAAAATTAAGTAAATTAATGATTTGGTCTATGAAAGATGATATTTTTTTAATTTAGTCCCCAAAATCTGAGATTATAAGATTCAGTCTTTTGATGAAATTACAACCGATTTTTTTCTTTTATTAAGATATTAAATTAATTTTAATGGTTAATAATTTTTTTTTAAAATCAATTGTTAAGTATGATATAAACAAAATTTAGAACCACATCAAATTTTATGTCGCATCTTAAAAAAAAAAACACTAAATTGACTGTTATTGTATCTTTTGGAGATTAGATTTTATAATTTTATCTTTCAGACTAAATTGAAAAATCTATCCTAATTTTTGGACCAAATTATTAATTTTCTCATAAAATATTGAAGATTTGAGTTAACATTTGTATCTTTATGACCAAGAAATAAAGGAGAAAAGTTAAATTTATAAATTGAAATATTCATTGAAACATTTTTAGTTTTACCATAGAAGGAGTGGTATCTGATTATGAACAGAGCAGCAGAAGGCAGTGTAGTGTTGTTCTGCTTTGCAACCTGAAAAGTGAAAAAAAAAAATGTAGAATTTGAAACTTGAAAGCACTTTATCCTAATAAATAAAATCTTTGATTTTGGAAGGCTTAAAAAATACTTTTTATATATCTGAATTTAAGGTAAATGCACACAGATAGAGCTGTCAAAGTGAGCCAACCCGGCTCACTCGAGCTGGCTCGCCGCGAGCCACGGCTCACGCGAGCCAGAAACCCCAGGCGAGCCAGGTTTTGCCAACCTGGCTCACCAGGTTAGTGAGCCGGGTTGGCTCACCTAACCCACCAAGTTTCAATTTTATTTTTTGTTTTTTGATTTTTTTTTTCCAATTTTTTAAATTAAAAATATCAATAAAAACTCACAAATAATAAAACTCACAAATAATAAAATATCAGTAAAAACTCACAAATAATAAAATATCAATAAAAGTCTAGACTTTAGGGTTTTAATTTTAATTATATGTATATATAATTTTTTTTTAAAATAAGGTGGGCTAGCTCACTAACTCACCAACTCACTCGAGCTAGTCCACCGCGAGCCGCGAGCTAAGTGAGCCAACCCACTCGAGCTAAAATTTTTGGCGAGCCAGATTTTCTCAACCCGGCTCGCCAAATTTGGTGGGCTAAACGAGCCAGCCCACCGGGCCCGGCTCACTTTGACAGCTCTACACACAGATTAAGGAAATGATTAGTTCACCTAAAATGAAAAAAAAATGAGATAAAAAGATTAAACTATCTCTATTAAATTACTTGAAAAATGTTTATTCATTTATGACTCTACTATATATAATAAGTATAGAATAGTAAAAAAATAATTAATATTCTCTGAAATTTATAAAACATCAGATATTTTGGAAAAAAAAAATTCTCTAAAACATCAAGTATATAAAACCAGAAGGAGTAATTAATTACCATATACATGTAATCATCATGTCCCCAAGACATCATGACATTATCAAGCCCACATTTCTCTGAGTAAACTCCATATTTAGTGTTGAATGCAGGACTGTCATAATCTGGATTTTCCTTAAAATACTAAAATTGGGAAAGAAAGAAAAGATCATGTTAGATGTCCACTGTTTTCTTTAAAATATCAACTATTTAAGTCTTAAAACGATATTTGTAGAGACTAAATAATTGATATTTGTAAGAATAAATTAGGGATTAAATATATATTTACTATCCATAGATTAAATTACCTTGTGATGAACTATGGACTCATCAAATCTGCAACCAACAGGGAATGTGTCACCTACACCAAGATTTAATCAGAAGAAGCTTAAATTGAGAGATTTTCAATGTTTTTTTTTTTATAATAATCATTCATCAATCACACTTAATTACCTACAACAGCCCATTGAGGAAGCCCTCCAAATCCAGGAAGCAGAAGCACCTTCCCAAGATCTGTAATTAACAAATGAACTAGAAGTTAAATATTTTATAAGTGATAATTATTAGAGTGAATATATTTTTTACTCACAAAATTTGTCTGAAAATTATAATTTAGTCTTTAAATATTAAAAATAAATTTTTTGATCTCTGATCTTTTTAAAAAAACATAAACTATTTAATCCTTAAAATGTTATTCGTAGCACTAAATAAAATTGGTATTTGTAAAAATTAGGGACTAAAAAAATTTATTTCTAATATCTAAAGATTAAATCACAATTTTGAGACAAATTTAATGATTAAAAAGTAAATTTTTGACAAATTAGGGACTAAAAAAATATAGATTAAAGTACAAATTTGGTCTCATATTTTTTTCTCAGTTCTCAATTTGGTTCCATAGTTTTTTTTTGTTATACTTTTCTCATATCTTTAGGTCAGGTCTCAATTTGGTCTTATATCTTTTATTTTATGCATATTTGGTCCCATTTCTTTGAGTTATTGCATAATTGGTCATAACTTTGGGTCAGGTTTAGAAATTGTTTCATATCTTTGCAAATTTTACAAAGACATAGAACTAAAATTACAACTTGACTAAAAGATATGATACCAAAATTGAGACCTTTTACAAAGATATAGGATCAAAACTAAAACAAAAAAAAAAAATACATGACCAAATTGAGAAATGAGCAAAAGATATGTGATCAAATTTGCACTTTGGCCAAAAATATATTTCTCTAATTATTAATGATTAATTATGATTAAAGGAGATGAAAGAACCATGGATGAGAGCAGTCAAGTGAAGCCAATCTTGATTAGGATAATCCTTCCTAATGGCTTCAGCAGTTTGAAGCAAATGTTGAATCTGAGGTTCATCCAAATCAGGATCACTCTCATCTACCACATCATTCAACAGTTCACAGCATTCCCATATTCCCATTTCTTCTCTCTTCATTTTCCCATACTCCTCTCTCATCATCTTCACCTTCATCCATTAATTATATGCCATTTCATGCATTCAATATCACAACTAATTAATTCATTAAAAAACAAGGATTATTATCTTTTTCAGATATATCATCTACAATAATCATATTCGAGGTACTATTAGACACTAAATGTTAGTATTCCTCCTAGTAGGGATTTGAACTTATTTTCATCACGCTCTTAAAGACTAATCCTTTCTCTTACGAGTAAATTACAAAAATAATCCTTATGGTTTGGCTTATATCATTCAAAAAGTTGCAAATTGGGACCTGAAGCAGATGAAAATATCTTATCAGTCCCTAATTAAGAACTAAAATGGAATATAGTGCAAATATTAGGGACCGAAATAAAATTTTCACTTGCCATCTTTAATTAACTTTTAATGACATGGCTCCAATGTATTAACGGTGCAAGCCATCAGCCCAAATTTGTAATTTTTTGAACCACACTACTATTGTGTAAATAGGTCAAACCAAATAGACTATTTTCATAATTTATCCTTCTCTTAGTCAAGTAATATTTCTTTCTAGTAAATTGATGTTAGTCCTTAGATTATTAGGACTTTTTAATTTCAATTTTTTTTAAAAAATATTTAATTTAGTCTCTGAAAATTTATTACAAATTAATCTTTCTACAAACAAATTAATAATATACAATTCAATCTCTATATACACTCAATTGCAATAAGTTCTAAATAAATTATTTTAAAAATCTAAAGACTAAATAAACAACACTAACATAATTCAAAGATTAAATTGATAGTTTACTTTTTTAAAAAACAAAAATTAAGTCTCCATAGCATAGTGTACTTACAAAATCATAGGACTGGTACGAGTGATTCTTTCTGTAAAAGTTCTCAACTCCTTCTTGCCTCTCACTTTCTGCTTCATAATCCCTATTTCATCATCCAATAAAAAGTGCAATCAAAATCATACAGAAAATGACTAATATTTATGTGAAGATTTCTCTTTTACAAAATACCAGAGAGTTCCTTACCTTTTCGCCCAGAAAATATATTGCACATGGGAGTGTGAAGATTTTATATACTTTGATGCTTATTTTTTCAAATGGGACAAGAATTTCCTTTTTTGTTATAGGAAAGAAAACAAAAAACCAGAAGGGATTTGTACAGAATGAGACATTTTAATTACCTCCTTTTTTTTTCTTGCTATCTTTTTGGGTTAATATAAAATTAGGGTAAATTACATTTTGATATCCTGTAGTTTAAAAAGTGACACTTTGGTACCATTTTGGAGCTATTTTGTAAATTTAACCATAACAAATTTTGCAAAAATTACATATTGAACCTCAATATTTTTAAAAAATTACAAATAGGTCTCTGGATACATATTATCTAGGGACTAAAATGATAACTATAAAAATTTTTGGGGTCAAAACATAATTTTTGAAAAATATAGGAGAAAAGATAGAATTACTAAATAGTCACAATTTTTTTATTGTTTTCATTTTAGTCCTTAGATAATATGTAACCAGGGACCTGATTGTATTTTTTGAAAATATTGGGGGTCAATATGTAATTTTTGCAAAATTTATTAAGGTTAAAATTTCAAAATAGCTCCAAAAGAGTACCAAAGTGTTAACAGAGAATACCACAGGGTACCAAAGTGTCACTTTTTAAACCATAGGTACCAAAGTGAAATATAACCAAACTACAGGGTACTAAAGTGTAATTTACCCTTAAAATTATAAAGGCCAAAGTACAAATTTGGTCCCATATCTTTTGCTCAGTTTCCAATTTGGTCTTGTATATGTTTTGTTGCAATTTTGGTCCCATATCATTTTTGGTCATATATCTTTTAGTCAAGTTGTAAAATTAGTCTCATATCTTTGCAAAAGGATCAACCATTGCAAAAGATATGGGACCACTTCTAAACCTGATCTAAATATATAGGACGAATTATGCAATTAACCCAAAGATATGAGACCAAATCTGAAACAAAAAAAAGATATGGGACTAAATTGGGACATGACCAAAATATATGGGACCAAAAGTGCAACAAAAAAAGATGAGACCAAATTGAGAACTGAGTAAAAGATATAGGACTAAATTTGCATTTTAGCCAATTATAAATAAAGAGTGAGAAGAAATTAACCTAAATGCAAGCCCAAATGAATTGGTCTTTGGTACAGCAAATCCACCATCTAAAGCCACTTCTTTCTCATTCTTGGGTGCCGCCATTTCCTCATCTTCTTCATCCCCTGCATTTTTAGAAATTTCAAAGAAAACTAACTACATCTTTTTTTCCTAAAAGAAAAATGGTATCAAGTAAAGAAAAAGAAATAGAGTAAAACGTAGATATGGGGAAGTTGAAATTAAAGAGGAAAAAAAAAAGTTTAAGGGAAAGAAAATCAGAGATAGAAAAAATTACCGAAGTGATGTGATTGCTGAAGGATGATAGTCATATAGATGTGTTAAAGAAAATGAGATGAGAATGAAAAGAAAGAGAAAGAGAGAGAGATTGAAGAGAGTGATGGAATGCATACATTTATATATTGGTCATTGGTGGCTATTTATAGTTGTGATTGAAGAGAGGACAAGAGAGTCATTTCTTGAAAATCCTTCAATTTCTTTTTCATTCTTTCTAGTTTAATGCAATTATGCAAACATCTTTATCAATATATGTCTAACAATTTATAACTATTATCCACAAAAGTTGATGCAACACCCATTTTGACACTTAAAATATTGAAAGATACAAGGAAACCGCAAGTTTATTTCATTATTAAAGCAATTTTTAGCTGTATTGGGTTAGAAAAAAATATATATAAGACTTCCATAATTTTTTTAATATTTCTGTCATAAAAGATTTTAGAGAAAACTTGTTATTTGATCCTTAAATTTAAATCAAGTCAACGAATTAGTCCATAAATAATCAAAATACATGGTTTGATCACTAAAATATCGTAGTCGTCAATGATTCCGTCTCTATGACAATTTTTATTCTTAAATTTGAATTGATTCTGTACTTTTTTTTTGTCTTTGAATTTATACTAAATATATACTTTTTAATCTCTAAATTTGTAACTTTTTTTTTCTTGAATTTGACTCCGGACCAAATCGCTGATGATTATGATATTTCAACGGTTGAATAATATATTTTCATTATCCAAAGACTGACTCATTAATTAAGTACAAATTTAAGGACCAAATAGTAAGTTTTCTCAAAATTTTAATTAGAATATGACCCAAAATATATATAACTGGTCATACAAAATCTTTTTATTATTGTCTTATTTTTAATAATGGATTTAATAACCAAGACATAAGAGGCTTTGTAAAAATCTTAAAATATGTCTTATGGTGTGTCTTTTTGTTATCAACTTGACTTCGATTAAAGCAAGATTTTCTAATCTTTCGGAACAGAATCTTATATATATTTATGATTAAAATATCTCTTCACTCTAGGTGCGTGTTTTAAAATTTATCAGTCGGATTCAGTTTATAGATATTAAATAAATAGGCTTTATTTGGGATATGATTTTTTTAAAGATTGTTTTTGGGTTAAAGGAAACTAACGATTTAATTACAATATGAAAGGATATTTACATATTTGTTTATGTATTGACAAGTTTGTCTAGTTGTCATATTATATATAGAATGTTAATTTGTTATATATATCCAGTACATATGAAAGGATATAAACTTATTTAAGAATTTACCTATATATATGTATATATATTTTCTATTAGTTTAAAATTTGAGCAATTAAAATACACAATAAACATGATATTTCTTTCCCTTTTGTTGACTTTAAATGACTAAATTTCATTAAAAAAAGTTCATTAATATTAAATATCTGACAATGATATGTACTGTGTAGTACTGTGTACACATATATAATGACATATATGTAAATATTTATGTAAAATTTAAAATTATATAAAAATATTAATTTTTTATATTTAAAAATAATTAGAATATTATTCAAAAAATTTTGGAGAAATAAACAACAAAAACATTTAGAGAATAGTAAGATGAATTTGAAATTTAAATTTTAAAGTTAAGAGAATTTTCATAACTAATTTTTTTTGTCAATTATACTCTCAAAGTTTCACATTTGAGTCAATTATATCCTAACTTGACATTTTCTTTTGTTCTAAGGTCCTTAAGTTTCCATTATTTAAAAATCCTCCATTTTTTCAAGATTTTTCTTTCACATGAGTTTCTAACTAATTACATAGCAATCCATAATAATGTTTGTCATCTTTAACGAACAAGTCCCTGTAATTGAGAAACTTGAAAAATCTCTCCCCTATGTTTTTCACAGTTCTAGCAACCACACACAAACTCGTCAGTGAGCCTCGAATACATAGAAATCAAGAAGAAATACGAATTTCTCTAGCTCCCGACGTCAACACACAATCTCCGGTAGCAATGTCATCGTGGTCGTCAAAATTAAGAAGTAAAGTAACTTCAAAATCCCTTTGGAGAGAGAGGAAAAATAGAGAAGATGGGTGAGAGAGACGGTTGTAAGGGAAGGAAAAGGGATGAGAACGACGTAATTTTGAGAAGACTAGGAAGCGAAGGACGATGACGAGAAGGACCATATCGATGGAAACAAGGACAGAGTGGACGACGACGATGAAGTGTGGTGGTGATGTTTTAGGGTAAGAGAAGGAGGGTTGTTAATGGCTTCTAAAGACTTATTTGTGAAAGATAACAAACATTTTGGACTAGTTTGTAATTAGTTAGGGATTGGGGTATAATTGACTCAAATGTAAAACTTTGAAGATATAATTGACAAAAAAAAATATTGAGAGTATAATTGAAAATGACTTCATACGTTTGAAATAATTGTATAAATAGATCACTAAAAATTATAACAAATAATAATTAACTTTATAAAAATCTAATATTGCTAATTACCAAAACAATTATAAAAAAAGTAAAACATATAAAAGTAAAAAAACACCCCATCCCTCTAAATCATACAATAAGTTTAAAGTATATACTATTAAGAGAATGGATCCATTGCAACAAATAAGTTAAAACGCAGTGTTTCAATAAATAGAAATACTGCGTTTTATTTAAATGGATCCATCTTTGTTTCACACTGCTACAGTAATGAGTTCATTCTTTACTGTTAAACTTTTGTTTTGCTTTTTTCTTTTCAATTACACTTTACATCTAACTTTGTATCTCAAAGTTTTGCACCGTTTGAATTGTTAAAGAAAATGCGGATGTCATGCTGAAATGAAGATTTTAAAGGTACAAGTGACATGTTATACTTTTTTTTTTTTGGTAAACAAACGATACATGTTATACTCTTTGGATACATTTAAGCCACACTATATAATGTTATTAATAAACTTGATATAAAAAAAATATGATGTAATAAACTAAAATAACAAGTACATTGCTTCTCAACAAATTTTGCATTCCAACAATTATTTGAGGTTTCTAACATCGGAAATAGTCTATAACGTTTTTCTATTAATGATTTATTTTTTGAAAAAAAAAAAATATTTCTATTTAATTTTTAAAATATGAAATTATACCATTTAGTTCTTGAGATATATAATTATAAATTTGATTCTTATCAAAAGAAAAAAATTATTTTTTTTGGCCGAAAAAAATGTATTAATTGTACTTCTAATTACAAAAAAAATTATTAATTTGATATAATCTTAATTTTTTTTAAATTACAATAAATAATTAAGATCAACATTAAAATTATAATCAACATTGGTATTAATTGTACTTCTTTTCAAATTTTGTGTTAAATATATTACAAAAATGTTGATGTTGCATGACATTAGCATTTTTCATTAACAATTTAGACAACTTTAATTGTTGAGGCACAATTAAGTCAAATGTAAAAATTTAAAAGTATAATTAACCAAAAAAAATACACCTAAATCTTATTTTATAATATTTTTCGGTATAATCATGAGTTTCTCTCACATATTTGTGTAACGGTCTAAGTGAACACTAATTCCATTCAGGTTGAGCAAACAATTAAAGTCCTTTTAATAATGTTGACTCTAGGGCTCAAAGCTAAGTTTTTTTTATTTTGGAATACAACTCACTTATCACTGCACCAAACACTTGTTGATAATTCTAAGTTAGCCAGAAGCACAACGCACACAACAAATAAAGGAAGAGGAAACAAAAGAAACGAACACAAAACTTTAACGTGGTTCGGTGTCTCAAGACCTACTCCACGATCCCACTAGGACAAACTTCATTATTTGTAATTTTTTTACGGACAAAATTACAAACCCTCCTCAATTTAATTTTTCAACGAAAAAAATGAAAATCCTCTCTCACAAATGACTCACAACTATCCAAACTCCATCACATCCTTCAAAATTTTTATGTAAGTTGTGGTACCTTAAAAACTCATATCTCACTCCTATTTATACAAACCTCTCACCTTTCCAATTTTATTCCCACACAATGTGGGACTTACCATGAATAAGCCCAACATTCTATAATTTGGAGACACCAAAAATATCATTGCCAACATATAAATTAAATTTTTAAAAATTAAGATATTAACTCCTTAATTTTTTCAATAACAAATTATATATTTACTGTATTATAATATCATATCATTGAATTGTTCCTTGTCAACACTGACTCAGCTATGCGTTGGATATAATAATATCTTACGGACATGGGGCCCAATGACATGCCATTCTGTCTCGTGTTTTCTTACGATCCGTTTGATATTTATATCCTGACGTCATCCTCAAGTCTTTTCCACGTGTCATTTCCAGAGAATATCACGTGGCCTAGGCTGCATCGTAATTTTCAGAAGTCGAACAATGATTCAGTGAACTATCATTTTACGAAGAAAAGATGACTCACTATTTTGGTCTTTGTTGCTTGGATTGGACTATTGTTTTTCAACCGACACATTCATGAACATGCATTGGTTTTATTAAAAAAATTAATGTGAAGATAATCTTATTTTTCCACAAAAAAAGAGAGATAATCTTATTTATCAGTTTATCATTTTCAGTGTGGACCGGTGGGATGCTCCAGTTCAACCATCAATTACACACTAAAACAAGTTGATTTGATTTAAAAATTAAATTCACAATTAAATTGAATTAAATCAAATTTAATCGGTTAGAATTGTTAAACTGACGATCCTACCGTCTCACCAATTAAATTATATTTTTAAATAAAAAAATAAAATAATTTATATAAATTTAAAAAGTTATTTAATTTTTTCTCACTTTTTTTCATTATGAAAAGAATCACAAAACCACTCAAGTCTAAGCAAAAATGTATATTTGATTTGAATATATTATATACCGCTTTTGTTGCCATGTGATTCATATACTTGAAATATAGATAAGTTGAAGTTTGCTTGCTCAGATGATGACATCAAGCGTCTTCTCTGTGGCACTCTCCCGAAAAGGGATCAGCTTGAAACACTTATATGGACTCCTATTTTTACCAGATCGTATACCACAGTTGTTAGTAATGCTCTGTTATTTAGGTCTCACCATCCGGAATAGCACTGCCAAACACGCCGGCCTGACACAGGTTCATACTTAAACGGGGTCGGGTCGACCCGTTTATAAACGGGCTAAGAATTCCATGCCCGAGCCTGCCCCACATGGCCCGCGGGTTAAACGGGCCGGCTCATGGGCCATTTTTTTGTCTTTTTTTTTTTATGAAAATGGACAATTTCCATTCTTTTTCATTCATTATAAAAAAAAAAAAAATAATGAAAAATCGAAAATGCAAAAATTCTAAGGCAAAACATATGACATATCATCTAATATGAATATGCCAATTAATAAATCATCTATTCTTGAAAAAATATCTAATCTTTAGCATTATAAAAAAAAAATTAATAATAAACGGGCCACCCGGCCCGTACGGGTGGGGCAGGCGGGCTTGAGCCTGTTTTGACAGTGCTAATACGGATAATGACAATACCTCATCTCTAAACTTTCCATGGAAAGACTTTTGGAAGACAAAAGCTCCCATGAGGATCGTCATCCTAGCCTGGAAAATTTGGCATGATGCTCTCTCCACCTTCTCAAACTTGAGGGCTCACCATCTTAGATGTGATGGTTGTTGTGCCTTCTGTGGATCCAATGATGATAGTGTTGATCATGTCTTTCTCAAGTGTGACTTTGCTCGTGCTGTATTGTTTGGTTTTAGTGTTTTCGTCAAATCAGGCATCATGAGATTTCATACAATACAATGATGGCTCCAATTCTGGATCAGCAGGTGGAAAAAACAACCCATGTTGAATTATGATGATTGGCTGACACTACTAGTTGGTCTTGATGTCATCTGGAAGTTACGAAATGACAGGATCTGGAGGGGTACTGTGATCTCACCAATTTCCGCTATTCACAAAATTAATTGCAGGGTAATTAGATACAGGGATGTCTTTAATTGTTCTGTTAACATTTTCTGTTCGTTTATGATTGTAGACAATGTAGGTAATTTCATAGCCTCGTCTTGTTTTAGATCGGTCAAGGATGGTCATGGTTTCATCTAGGTGGGCACCTCGCATTCGGTAAGTCTTAATGATTAGTATTCTTGTACTTCGTTCATCATTTTTTCGAATACAAAAACAAAATAATATTATATAGCTAGGAATTATTTATTTGGAATTAAAATACTAGTAAATACT
Organism: Chamaecrista fasciculata; assembly: GCA_003254925.1. Lineage (NCBI taxonomy): Eukaryota > Viridiplantae > Streptophyta > Magnoliopsida > Fabales > Fabaceae > Chamaecrista > Chamaecrista fasciculata. The sequence continues at coordinate 209,234 of QANZ01022584.1, forward strand.
TTTCTACATTTTATTTATTTACTTTTTATACAAAGGCTTTATCAATCTTCAAGGTAGAAAAGTAAATAAATAATATATTTAAAAATAATATGTTCACATTTAATTTTATAGAATAATATGTTCACATTTAATTTTAAATATATTATTTATTTACTTTCTATAGAAAAGTAAAATAATATGTTCACATTTAATTTTAAATATACATTTTTTTAAGTAAAGATTTTTTTAAGCAATAAGCTAAAGTGAAGCTTGAATCGACAAAAGCAAAGGGTTATCTTGAGTTCTGCCGAGGCATTGAACGAGGAAGAGTGGAAGACAGCTTTCAAGTTTCAAGCAACCCAAAAGTGATCATGGGTAGGGATGGCAACGGATAGAGTATACGGTGATTTTGTCACTATCCGTATTTGTATTTGTTCAATCTATCTAATATCCGTACCTATCCGTATATGATAAATTAATATCCGTATTTGCACCCTATCCGATATCCGGTATCCGATGGGTACCCGAAATATCAAAAAAAAAAAATGGATATAGGATAGGATATCCATTATCCACCAACTAATATAAATAAATGAAATTTTTTATTTATTTATGTTTTAAATTTATTTTTTAATATAACAAAATTAAATATAATATAACTAAAAAATGATTATATAAAAAAATATATAAATATAATTAATGAAATTTAAATAATTATATAGAAAATATTAAATTGAATGTAAAATATAAAAATTAAATAAGTAATAGGGTATCGGATATCGGGTACCCTAACTATCCGTTCATTTCGGACGGATATAGGGTATCCGAAGACAATATCCGTATCCTCCCAATATTCGAAAAATATTTAATTTTCACTATTCGTATCCTATTTGATATCCGGTATCCGACGAATATCGGATAGTTTTTTCGGACGGATACAGACAGATACCCTAACTATCCTAAGAAATTGCCATCCCTAATCATGGAGCTATTTAACAATTTTTTTAATTTTTTTATGTATCATGTTGACTTTATGAAGTATCTATATTTTATTTTGAGAAAATGTCACGCACCAAACATTTGTATCACATATATTTATAAATTTTAGAATTTATTTTTTTTATAACTTTAATATAATAAATAATAAAAAATAATAACACATATAATATATATCATAAATAAATATTAATTTTTTTTTTTGAAATTCTTATCAATATTTATAAATATTTAATTATTTAAATATCAAAGTATATATTATATTATGTCCTGTAATTTTAAGAAATTAGAGATAAATTTGGTTTGAAACCTGACACTTTGATACCCTGTGGTATTCTCCATTAACACTTTGATACCCTTTGGAGCTAATATGTAATTTTAACCATAACAAATTTAGCAAAAATTACATATTGACCCCAAAAAAATTTCAAAAAATTACAAATAGGTCCTTGGATACATATTATCTAGGGACTAAAATGAAAAAAATTTAAAAAAACTTTGGGGTCAATATGTTATTTTTGCAAAAATTTATATGGTTAAAATTACAAAATAATTCCAAAGGATACCAAAGTATTAATGGAGAATACTACAGGGTACCAAAGTGTCAGGTTTCAAATCACAGGGTACCAAAGTGAAATAGGTCAAACCACAAGGTACCAAAGTATAATTTACCCTAATAAATAAATCAATTGTTTAAATAATAAACATTTTGAATTTAGTTTAAATTTTGTGATGTGTCTCACTAGGGATGGCAACGGATAGGGTATCCGGTAATTTTGTCACTATCCGTATCCGTATCTGTTCAATCTATCTAATATTTGTACCCTATCCGTATCCGATAAATTAATATCTGTATCCGCACCCTATCCAATATCCGGTATCCGACGGGTACCCGAAATATCCGAAATATCCAAAAAAATGGATATAGGATAGGATATCCTATTTCATAAATCGGATATAACGAGTATCCGATATTCATTACCCACCAACTAATATAAATAAATGAAATTTGTTATTTATTTATGTTTTAAATTTATTTTTTAATATAAAAAAATTAAATATAACTAAAAAATGATTATATAAAAAAAATATATAAATATAATTAATAAAATTTAAATAATTATACAGAAAATATTAAATTGAATGTAAAATATAAAAATTAAATAAGTAATAGGGTATCGAATATCGGGTACCCTAACTATCCGTTCATTTCGGACGAATATAGGGTATCCAAGGACAATATCCGTATCCGCCCAATATCCAAAAATATTTAATTTTCACTATCCGTATCCTATTCGATATCCGGTATCCGACGAATATTGGATAGTTTTTTCGGACGGATACGGGCGGATACCCTAACTATCCTAAGAAATTGCCATCCCTATGTCTCACTAAGTAAATCATGAAATTAACGTGGAATTTTATGAGCAAATATTAATAATAATATAGTGGAATTTGTAATTTCTTGTAAAAATAAGTGGTTGCAACTTGCAAGGCTACACTACACATCAAATGTATGAAGTGTTTTTTTTAGAGTAATGTTTAAGATTTATAAAGAAATTGGCTTAAAAGGGCAAAAAAAATTAATTCTTCATACTTTTTCATAATCTATGTTTTTAAGATTGGCCAAAACCCTATTTTGGTCTCCTAGTGTTTTCTTAGTTCCATTTTAGTCCTTATTCAAATTTGAAACAAAAGAAATATGACTAACTTTATGAAATGGGTGGCCCACTTTCAGGCTCGATTCATGCCCATTTTGACTTGTTTGATAGTAGTTCCAATTGAGTAAAAAAAGAACTAATTAAATGTAACTCATAGCTTCGATTTCATCGCATTCGAACTTGAAATAAGAGAGATATAATCATATTCAATAGTTAAGGACCAAAATAAAACTTCCAAGAAACAAAATGGAATATATCCAATGTTTGATGTTGTAAAGCTAACGGAATTTTTTTTTGTATTTTTTACTTGGAAATGGATGAAATTTTAAGTTTTATTTTGATTTTAAGGCTTCTCTTTACCCATTGTATATCCAATAGCAATAATATATTTTGTCATTCATGCCATGAATGATAGACAAAAATCCTAGCCGCTGGAGTATTTCGCTTCTCTCTACCTGCAGCTCGCACCACCAAAGTTTCTGCCGGGCTGCCGCCGTTTTCAGCGGCGGTGGCCCTCATCTCTCACTTTTAGGTATGCTTCCTAAGGACTTGGGTCCTCTGTAATTGGGATCCCTACATTTCTCTGTAATTAGGCAAATTTCAAGGGCAAAATTGTGAAATGAGCTTCTAATTTTAATAAACTCAACGTTTCATTTTTCCAATTCAATCTGTTTGTCTCACAATTATAGAGAAATGCAGAGGAATCAAATTTAGAGGAATCAAACTTAGAGGATCCAAATTCGCTTCCTAGTATCTTCCTCCTCTAGGGAGGTCTTTTTGTTCCCAATAGGGGAATGTTTTCTCCCTTTCAATAGGAAAGGGGTTTTCTCTTTTGGTTTGTTGATATCTTTAGATCTACTCTTAGGACAAAGATTGAAGAAGGAAACGAGCAAGAAGATGGTTCTCTCATAGAGAGATAAGAGGTGTGTTGCCTCTTTGTGATATCTTAAGTTTTCTTTGTTTTTTGTAAGGCTATGTGTTCATTGTTAGATTTAAGCCTTGCTTGGTCTCCCTTGATGTATGGCCTTGTGCCATTTTATGATCAATGAAGGAATTTCATTTCTGACCAAAAAAAAATAAATGCCATGAATGATTTTGAGATGAGAGGAAAAGGAATATATTGCAAGTTTACATTCAGCAATTTTCTCTTAATATATATACCATAAAGTAAGCTTCCAGCGATTCATCTCTTTGTATAATAAGTTATGTATGAATGACTTTGGATACCCAATGATCTGTAGGGATTGTTTTCCATGCTTTCACCATAAGCATTATGTGTTCTGTAGCTTAGGTTTCTACATTTTTTTTTTCTAATACTAGTACAATACACAACATACTATAATCACAAATACTTTGAAGAATTTATTGTAACAGTAAATTATGAGAATAATTATATACTAACAAATTACAATTATTTATAAAACTCTTCTTTATTAGACTGATAATACTTATTTTTTTTGTTATTGGTATATTAGTGATAGATGGAAGGATTATTTTCACAAACTCTTCAACGAGGGTCAGACGACAAGTTACAATTCAGATGGAATAAGTAAGGAAGATGACCTTAACTACAGCTTTTATCGCAGAATTCAAGAATAGGAAGTGGTGCAAGCTCTGAGAAGGATGGATAATGGGAAAGCAGTTGGACCGGACAATCTACCAATTGAGGTGTGGAAAAGTTTAGGAGGCAAGGGGGTGAGCTGGTTGACCAAACTTTTCAATGTGATTTTGCACTCCAAGAACATGCCGGATGAATGGAGGAAGAGTACCCTTATTCCTGTGTACAAAAACAAGGGAGATATTCAGAACTGCGGGAACTACAGGAGGATCAAACTCATGAGCCATAGTATGAAATTATGGGAGAAGGTTATTGAGAGGAGGCTGAGGGCTGAGACACGTATTTCTGAAAATCAATTTGGTTTCATGCCTGGAAGGTCTACCACAGAAGCCATTTATTTACTGAAAAGATTGATGGAAAGTTACCAGAGCGCTCATAAGGATCTTTACATGGTTTTCATCGATTTAGAAAAGGCTTATGACAGAGTACCAAGGGATATTTTATGGAAGGCTTTGGAGAAGAAAGGAGTTCGTGTGGCTTATATACGAGCGATTCAAGACATGTATAACGGGGTTACAACTTGTGTGAGAACACAGAGTGGAGCGACGAGGGATTTTCCTATTACCATAGGACTTCATCAAGGCTCAGCTCTGACCCTCTTTAATGTGGTACTGGATGTACTCACTGATCATATACAAGAGGCGGCACCAAGGTGCATGCTCTTTGCTGATGACATTGCCTTGGTCGGGGACTCCAAAGGCGAAGTCAATGCAACACTAGAAAGGTGGAGACAAGCTTTGGAGACTTATGGTTTTCGTATCAGTAGAAGTAAGACAGTTTATGGCGTGTAAGTTCAGTGGCAGAGAAGGGGATACTACAGATATTGTAAAACTCGGTGATCATCAATTACAAGAAGTTACAAGCTTTAGGTATTTGGGAACGATTTTGCAAAGCAAAGGGGAAATAGAAGAGGATGTTAATCACAAGATTCAGGCAGGGTGGATGAAGTGAAGAAAGGCTTCAGGGGTTATCTGTGATAAAAAAGTGCCGCTTAAACTAAAAGGAAAATTTTACCGCACGACAATAAGACCCGCTCTATTGTATGGTACTGAATGTTGGGCAATAAAAGGGCAACATGAGCAAAAATTCAACGTGACTGAGATGAGAATGCTTCGTTGGATGTGTGGTCATACTATTATGGATAAGATTAGGAATGAAGTCATCAGAGAGGAGGTTGGTGTGGCGCCTATCATTGAGAAATTGGTCGAAACACGCCTTAGGTGGTTTGAGCATGTGCAAAGAAGACCTTTAGAGGCCCCGGTACGCAGAGTTGATCAAATGGTAGAGAATCCTATAATCCGGGGAAGGGGAAGACCAAAGAAAACTATCCAAGAAACTATCCAAAAAGATTTAGCTATCAATAACCTTACGGTTGACATGTGCAAGGATAGAACACGTTGGCGTCAGTTGATTCATATAGCCGACCCCACCTAGTGGGACAAGGCTTTGGTTGTTGTTGTTGTTTGGTATATTAGTAAGTTATAAAAATAATTATATATTATACTTACTGATATTAACAACAAAATTGACAGTTAAACTTCGAATCGCCCAAACCAAATTGCAAAAATTGTTGTTTATTAGTTAAATGAATTTCTTCAAACCAAATATGAGCGATTTGATTCGAAATATCATTTTGAACTATCTAAACAACTCAACGAACACTCCTAGTAATAACCTTGTGCACCTAAATCTACATAACCATTTCTGTGTCAATTTTGCATCAAAATTTCAATCTTTTAGCTGGTCCTTGATCAATTATTGGATCAACAGGAGGAGCTTGAGACTCAGTTGCTTCCTGTGTTTCAGGGCCTTTCTCAGTTTCTGCGATTGCCGGCGGAACATAGCCTTCTGGAAATGGTGGTGGAGGTGGGGCTGCTGGTAGCTGCAGCAGCAAGTAAACAGTTATACACCCATTTATAAGCTAAACTTGGGATGAAACAAACAAAAACAACCTTAATGAAGATGAGTTAAGAGAAAAAAAAAACTATTTACAATAGAGATTCAAACTCTGATTTGACATTCATTGACCAATTCGAAATTTCTTAGCTGTGTCTAGAAAACTCTCGGGTTTTAATAGCAACACTTTTTCTCATGAAAAATCCCTAACATTGCTGAAAGATATAGGCCAAAAAGCAGAAAACTCACATGAATCAATGTAAAATGCAACAATAATTATTAAATTACAAAGAAATTTGACTTTTGATTCTAAGGGTGCGTTTGGATGCACCTTTATCTCTCTTTATCTCTTCTTTATCTCTCAATACTCCTTTAATACCAGAGTTACAGTAAAAAATCTTGTTTGTTTCACAGTTATCTTCTCCTCCTTTATTTTTCTCCTTTATCTCTCCTCTATCTCTCCTTTAACTTCTCAAATTACTAACATATCCCTACTCATCTACTTATAATTACCTACTTTTTACTATAAAATAATAAAATACTCAAAGGGTATATTTGTAAATTGCATATTAAAATATTTTTATTTATTACCCTTACAGCTTTCTCTCTCCATTCATCTTTTCTTACTATTTTCTTTTTTTTCTTACTCACACCTCTCTCTCTCTCTTATATTATATTATATTATATTATATTATATTATATTATATTATATTATATTATATTATATTATATATATAATTTATATTAATTTACTTAAAAAATAATTTTAGTCTTTGAAATTATACCAACTCAATAAGTCAATACTTGAGTCATCAAAATATATAATTTTTGATATGTTGGTATCCCTTCCTCTATTTTTTCAATTATTTTAATAATATTTTTTAGAGTCAAAATTTAAAATAAAATAATTAAGTCCATGTTATTTACATTTTAATTCATGAAATAAAATATATAATCAAGACCCAAAAAATATAAATTTTGGTCCCTCTTGCAGTATATATATGAATAATATTTTTTGTGATGTAAAAATTTATGAACATATTTAAAAAACAGTAATGGGAAAAAATATATAATTCATTCCCCAAAACTTTACAATTTGGTTCTTCTTCCAGTATATATATAAGTAATATTTTTTGTAGTGTAAAAATATAAAAACAAAATTCAAACCACAGGGTCAATTGGTAATTTTTGAGGGACCTATTTGTATATGTATCCAAAACTTTAAAGTTCTCATTTTAGTCCCTAAATAATATGTATCCAGGGACCTATTTGTACTTTTTTGAAAAATTTTTGGGTCAATTGATAATTTTTGTAAATTTGTTATGGTTAAAATTACAAAATAGCTCCAAAGGGTACCAAAGTGTCAGGTTTCAAACCACAGGGTACCAAATTGAAATAGGGTCAAACCACAGGGTACCACCGTGTAATTTACCCAAAAAAGATACATATTGGTCCATCATTCAGTATATGGTTAATATTTTTGGTTCTGCAACTACTGAAGAAGAAAATTTTGAAAAATACATAATTCATACCCTAGAAAATATACATTTTGGTCCCTCCTATATTATATACATGGGTAATATTTTTTGTAGTATCAAAATTTTAAAATAAAATTAAAAGACGGTAAACAGGAAAAATATATAGTCTAGTCCCCAAAATTTTACAATTCACTACTCAAAAATTACATTTTGGTCCCACATTCACACCTTCATCCTCCTTTATCTTACCACTCCAAAAATCTCCTTTATTAACTTCCTCCTTTAGCACAAATTTCGAGGCAATCATTACTCATACTACTTTTTTAACACCAAAACCCAAAAAAAAAATAACCACTCCTTTATCCTCCTTTATTTTTACCATTTTTACCCCTATACAAATTTAAAATATCAATACAATTATTTCAACCCACCACAATCATTACATACCCTTTAAAATAATTTCACATCATAATTCCTCCTTTATCTCTCATTTTCCTAAACAACATTTATTAAAAACCTCGTTTATAACACAAATTCTTTATCTCTCCTTTATTACCTCCCCCATTCCTTTATCCTCCTTTAACTTAACCTCCCCATCCAAACGCACCCTAAGTTTCTTTTGTTTAAAATTTGCTAGAAACTTCCTGGTGCTGCATAATTGTTCAATGAGGTGAATGGGTAAGCTTGCCATTTCAAATTACCTTATGCAATAAAGATGCAAGAATGTGATCCACTCGCTTAACTTCCTTGAAGTCAATTGTCTCTTTGGCACTCTTGGATTCCACAACTGCAGTCTCATTTTCAGCATCAACTGGACAAGAAAGAGGAAACAAGAATTAATTGAGGTGCATGTAAATTTTTAGTAAAAGTGGGAACACTTGATCAGTTGTATGGTTGGTTATACACTATAACAAGAACATTAGTGAGCTTAAAATGTTATTATGTTGTAAACCTAAGTTTTGGGAATTTAAAGACAAATATCCCAATCAAATGGATCCCTGTCAAAAGTAATTATGAGTGCTTTAGTAACAATGCAATTTCCGAGTCTGGGCTTAGTCAGTTGTATAAAGGAAAATCTTATATATTTTTATCTCAGAGCCAAAAAAATAAAAATGAAAAAGAAATACTTCTTACCATATCCTATCTTTTCTAACTTTGAGGCAGCTGAAGTAAAAGCCTTGTGTATATGATACAGTGCCCTTCCCTGTAAAATTAATTCCAAAATTATAATTAAAATAACTTAATCTCTCAAAACGAATAATGACAGTAAATTGCACCAAGTTTATTGTATACAACTTTTTAAGTAAAACCCCTATTCATTTTACATTCTTGCTTTGGTACAGGTACTCTTAGAAATTAAAAATGATATGCCTCTATTATACTGGACCTGATACAGCTAGTGTCAAAAATAAGGAGTTAAAAATTACGATGGAAGAAGATTGTTCCTGACTCATAGACATCATCAATATTTCATTGTCTCATGCAAACAATTTGTCGCATTGCATGTCAAAGAAACGGATAAAAAACAAAAAACAAAAAAAAAATCTCACAATTCGAGCTGCGAAAACATTGCACAGTAGTGGTGCCTGGTATATTGAACCATCCAAGATGTAATATGCCAGCATTGGTATAACTTTGTCAGGGCTATCTCTCTTTTGCTTGCGCATAACAAAAAGATGAGGTTCTATGACTTCATTAAGCATATACTCTGTACCTGTCATTTGCCTTGGGAACAGAATACTTGTCATTCATGGCAGACCCTCATGCCAACCAACAAAAAATACAGTAAATGTTTGTCTATTCTATCTCACTACCTAATTTCTCTCCTTGCCTCCTACAGCTTTTGCATGATTTAATCAGGCAGGGAGAAGAAAGAAACATGCTTTAATACCAGTTGCATCATGAGTTTACAATAACATGTGCCAGCCTTTTTCTTCAGAGAAGTATACCTAGCTAACTTGCTGTAATTTATGCATTATCAAAGGGTTCTTGGGGAAAGGAATTTTTCCAAGTTTCCATAAGGGTCTATGCTCATGGTTTTTACCAAGGGGTTACTCTGGTAGAGATTTTCTGATGGAAACGAGAGTTTTTTCTCCTCCTTTCTTTTTTACTCCTGAGAGAACTCCTGAATCTTTAATCATCTAACTTTTGACATTTACATCCATTTATTGGCATTATTACACTAAATTTCAGATATTTTTATCTAATGCTTTTATGCTGTGTTTTCTATTGCTTATCCTCAGACTTATGAGAACATATTTGATGGCCATATAACCTTCAAAGATATCATAGTTTGAAATTAGATCATGGCTAACTAGACTGATTGCATCTCCTCCAAAAAAAAAATACATGCTATGTAGTCATGTCTGTTCTTATCAGCTATCATCTTCATCAACGAGGTCCCCCTCTTTTCTCTCAAACGTCAAAATCAAATATAATCAAGCTGGAGAAGTGGGAAAACATGCATAACTTACAACCAAGTCTTAACTTCTATAAGTAGATAGGTTTAAAGCATGTAAAACTTCATAGCTATATATCTGCACTATACTATAATCATAGCACATTAATGACTAAATGTCATTGCCTTCTGATATGGATCAGGATATGGGCCAGCAGGATGCTAATGACAAGGTGGCCCAAGAAGATGTTTGTAATGTACAAGCAGAGCAACTGAATCAAAAGGCCCACATTGGAGATGCTAAGAAGCCCATAACATGGGAGAAAAGGGGAGCAGAAGAAATCAGGTTGTTATGCAAGAGTATATTAGTTGGCTCTTGGCTTGTAATAGGTTGTTGAATTTGGTAGACAATTTATCTTGGAGTTTCCCTACTCGAAAGGGCATCTATGTGTGTATTTTCCCAACTTTCTCTCAGGGAATCAGACGCACTTCATTCATATCTTCATCTCTAATCTTTCCATTTTGATGTTTTCTTCTTAGTTGTGTTGTTTGGATTTTGATCCATATCACCTTCCTTCCTTCCTTCCACTTTTCTTTCCATTTTAATGTCTTAATCCTTCATAGAGGTCCATTAGATAAAATATTTATTTGGTATCACTTAAAGAAGGTTCCCAATTCGAGTTCCTATGAATACACTTATTCTTGTTAATAGAATCTCTTATCATTATCATACTCAAGTGCTAATGGGTGTCGAGTCCAAATTAATCAGGACAATTCTTCAGATAGCGGACCAGCAACCAAAAGAAAAAACATACATACATACACATACATCACAATCTCCCCAGAGAATGAATAATGAATAAAAAATAAATCTACATCAACATCTCCGCAATAGAAAGCGCAAAGCTTAAAAACTTTCTTCCTCACGTTTACAACAGCAACCTAACTCTGAGAGCTCATAAGCTCCATGTTCAATGATTTCACCTTCTTCATATCCCTGACCATTATAATAACTTTCACCTAAAATACTAGATAACCGAAACCGCCGAACGAGTCACACAAACGCATACATACATCAAATCAAATGAAAACGCTCATATAATTAGGTTAGCAATTGCATCTTACGATAATTGAGATATATCAAGAGGGTGAATAGATCGCATCCGGAGCTGTTCATTGTTGCAGGTCCAGTCGTAGAATGGAGATAAAGCGAAGTAATCGAAGACCAAATTACGATCCAGAGGGTACGTGTTCAGCCATAGCTGGTCTCTGAAGCATATTCCGGTCATGTCCGTTCCCGGAGGTTGTGCCGGCGCCGGCGGGCCACCGTCGAACGTTGGGTTTCCGACCGCCGCCATCGGAGGCTCGATTTATACAGTTTGGTTACCAAGCTGTTCCTCTTCGATGGTAAAATTTCTGATGTAGCAGCAAAAGTTAATTTCTGTATCATACACTTCTTGTTCTTCATTCTTTACCTCCCTTCAGTTTTTATTTGTAATTTTTTTTCGTAAATTGTAAAAATAAAATAAATAATAGGCCAAAGTCCTATTTTGGTCCCTATGTTATGCTCATTGTTCCAAATAGGTCCCTCAGTTATTTTTCGTTCCATATTGGTCCCTCAGTTATCCAAAACTTGTCAAAGTTGGTCCCTCTAACGTTTTCCATCCATTTTTCCATTAAAAAAATAGGAAAAATAAGCTTTCATCCCCAAAAGTTTTATTTTCTTATATTAAGGTCCTTTTCATTTTATAATAGGATCAAACCGTAAGAAAAGAAAATAAATTAAGATTTTAAGTGAATTTGCCAAAAAACAAAAAATTTTCTCTCCCTCTCGAACACCACTCTCTCTCTCTCTCTCTCTCACACACACACACACACCACTCTCTCTACCCCTTGGCTATCTCTCTCTCTCTCCCCCTCGGCTCTCTCTCTCTCTCTCTCTCCGTCATGTGCGATTCCAACATCCACTCGGCCAACCCTCTCGTTCTCTGGCAAAAGTGTGTTCCCGTCAAGCCGTTCTTCGATTTCGTCGACTCCGTCACGAAATCCGACGCCGAATCAGAATTGTCATGAGAGAATCTGTCGGGTCCGATTCTGTTATCGGTGAGAACAAGGAGGTTGACGGCGGCGGTGGTTGAGGGAATCCTCCGCCGCCGCCGTCAACCTCCTTGTTCCCACCAATAACGGAATCGGACCCGACGGATTCCCTCACGACAATTCTGAATCGGCGTCGGATTTCGTGTTGGCGGAATCGAAGAACGGCTTGACGGGAACACGCTTGTGCCAGCGAACGAGAGGGTTGGCCGAGTGGATGTTGGAATCGCACATGACGGAGAGAGAGAGAG
>QANZ01022584.1:222181-238745 GCA_003254925.1 Chamaecrista fasciculata
TTATGGTTAAAATTACAAAATAGCTCCAAAGGGTACCAAAGTGTTAATGGAGAGTACCACAGGGTACCAAAGTGTCAAGTTTCAAACCACAGGGTACCAAAGTGAAATAGGGTCAAACCACAGGGTACCAAAGTGTAATTTACCCTAAAAAGTATGCTGTTTTGCAAAAATTACATATTGACTCGAAAAATTATCAAAAGATTACAAATAGGTCCCTAGATACATATTATCTAGGGACTAAAATGAAAACTTTAAAAAAAAAATTTGGGATCAATATGTAATTTTTGAAAAATTTGTTATGGTTAAAATTATAAAATAGCTCTAAAGGGTACCAAAGTGTTTATGGAGAATACCACAGGGTACCAAAGTGTCAAGTTTCAAACCATAGGGTACCAAAGTGAAATAGGGTCAAACCACAAGGTACCAAAGTGTAATTTATCCTTAGAATAAAATAACAAAGCATTCATTGTAATAGAAAAAGAACTTACATCGAGTTGAACCATAATAACTCGAGTTGTTCAAAGACTTACATCCACTGCCAAACATAGATAAGCTGGTGGACAACACTTGCGGGTATGCAACTTTAAGCTTCCTAGACGCCTTCCCAGGGGTACAACCAAATTCTTTGGCTTCATGATTTCTCAACGAGGGATAGAGGCCAACCCGGACCAATGTCAAGCTATACTCAACTTGGTCTCCCCCAAAACTTTGAAGGAGGTCCAGCACCTCAACGGGCGCATAGCCGCACTACACTGATTCCTTGCCAGATCGGGCCACTGCTGCTTGCCCTTCTTCAAAACCTTAAAAGGTGGGAAGAACTTCACCTGGACTCCTGAGTGCGAAAAAGACTTTCACAAGCTCAAGGCATACCTTAGCAAACCTCTTGTCCTCACAACCCCATCTCCAGGGAAACCAATTTACGTCTACCTTGTCGCTACGATAGTGGCGATCAGTTCTGTGCTAATTATTGAAGACAAGGACGAACAAAAACCCATCTATTTCTCTAGCAAGGTACTGACGGGCGTCGAAACATGCTACCACTTGCTAAAAAAGTTGGTGTATGCATTGCAAGTTTCCACTCGCAAACTACGACCGCACTACTAACAGTACGAGATTGTGGTCCGCACGAATCGCCCAATGAGGCAAATTATACTCGCAGGGAAGCCCTCCAGATGTTTCCCCTTCCGTTGGATCATAACACGCCCACCCTCTTGGGGCTTTATAGAAAACAAGTATAAAAATAATTTTACAGAAAGATTGAAATTCAACCACGAGGCAGCCACCTCCAGAAACTTCAAGCTTCGCCAACCGTTCACCATGAGCTGCGTGGGGCTGCAATTGAGATGATTAAGAACATCCATCTCGAAGGGTGTAAAGGGGAGCTGCGCCTCCAAATCCGCCTGCAGATATTCATAAATCACAAATCCCTACTGGTGCGTCCACCTCAAAGACATCTCGGCACCCCACTCTCCAACTTCCATGCTGGACGCCTACCTAGAGGACCCTTCCCCAAAATAAGTCTTATTCGCTGCTTGCAACTGTGCAGCGGTATCGAACCAAGTGGCGGGCTCAGCCGGCAGACCATTGGTTGCCCTAACCATTGGGTCGAATGTGCCCTCCGCCATTCTCCACCCCCACAACATCCCACCCCGCAATGAGGCGCTCACCCTCTGTCACTGAACCACTAAGTTCCCCTCGACAGATTAAATGTCATTTATGAAGGTTAAATCAAGATTTTCATATTATCAAAATATATATGTGATACATCACTATTTGGGCGTACGCCTAAGTAGCCCTCGAACCGGGCCCCTTCTCCCCTCCAAACCTGGCAAGGCGCACTCAACCCAATCGAGTGCCCTCTGCACACTTAGGGGCGGTCGTGATTCATCCAGGGTCACAGTGCGCGCCTCCAGACTAACACGCAGTCACCCACGACTGCCTTGTTCCGCAATCCTCGCTAGGGGAGATCGTGGGTCAGGTTCTTAGTCACACCCACGTTCTCCACTCTCCTGGCACCCGCCCAGCGACACGACACGCAATCACCCACGATTGCCTTGCCCCGCAAATCTCAGTCCCCACCACCTCCGCTGGTGGAGATCGTGCCTGACTACGTGGTGCACCTCATGCGCTGGCCACCACTCTCCCCTTGCTCTATAAATAGAGCTCAACCCAGCAGACTAAGGTTAGCCACTTCTCATCTTTCAGAATTCACTTGCTCTCATATCTCTCATTCACTAACTTGAGCGTCGGAGTATTCTTCGCAGGGCCCCCCTGTGAAGTTCTTGTAGGTACTTGGACGATCAACTCGATCTTGCAGCCCACATTCGTTGAACTAGGTAAGTGTGTCCATTTTCTAGTTTATCATTGGCGCCGTCCGTTTTCCGCGGGATGATGAAAGAGCAGACGGACGCCCTCCGTCGCGTGTTTCAGAGTCTCTCCATCCACAACACCCCCAGTGGGACCCCCCAGGGTTCCAACGCGGCGCGCCGCCACGCTACCGCGGGTTCTGCCCAGCACGTCTCGGCCGCCGCAAGTTTCGAGGATGAGCCTGACACCTTCATCCCTCAGAAGGGGCCCTTTGCGCTCTCCATTCAACGCGACATCCTTCCGTAGGGCTTTAAGATGCCTATCAAGATCACACCGTATGAGCCCGCTGCAGATCCCAACCTGCACATGAAGGCCTTCCACGCCGCTGTCCAGCTGGCGTCCAGATTACTCCATTAGCACCTTTGAGGAGCTGGAGGCCGCCTTCCTCAAACAGTTTGCTACCAGTATCATCTATAAGAAGCCGTCGACTGTGATGGCGGACCTGATCCATGGCTCCAGCGAGAGTCTTCGGGACTTCCTCAAATGTTTCTCCGAGCGCTGCCACGAGGTCGAGGACTTGGAGGATAGCGTGGCTATCCACGCCTTTAAACAGAGACTCAGACCCGGAAACGTCTCCAACGAGTTGGCGCTCGCCAACCCAAAGACGCTTGAATCACTACTCAAGCAGGTCAGCGAGTTTATCGTTAAGGAGGACAACCAATTCGCCTCCAAGAGTCGCTTCAACAAAATGAAGGACTCCCAGAACAGTCAGCCAGCCGGTTGGAATCAAAGCGGGAATGGAAAGTGGAAGAGGCACGACCGCCCTCCATCTTCATCCCAAGGATCCTCACGCCCGCCATTCACGGGCAAATTCACAACATATCATGTCCTCACTGTTTCTAGGTCGGAGATTTGGCGCGCCTGCTGTACGCTCGATATCTTCCCTATAGCAAGGCCTCTCCTTGTCAAGCCCGGTCGCCCAAAAGATAAAAGCAAGCATTGCCGGTACCGCAATGGCTACGGCCACACCACCTGGCCGAATACAAGCAGAAGAAGAGGCCAGATTCCGACAAGGATGCCTCTCAGCCCAAAAATAGGAAGATCATCGAGGACGGAGGCGGCAACACCAAACAGAGTGAAGCGCCCGCCAGAAGCGTGATTAACACCATCTCTGGTGGGATTCACAGGCACAAAACGCCCCACAACCGCAAAACTATCATGCGGTCAATTATGTGCATGCACTACACAAACAAGCGCTCCCACGAGGATATCCACGCGCCCATAACTTTCACCTCCGATGAGCTGATGCCCGTCGAGTATGACGAGCCCATGGTCATTACTGTACGCATTGGCAAAATCGACGTGCAGAGAATCCGAGTGGATCAGGGATCCTCCTCAGATATCCTGTATTTCCACGCATTTGAGCATCCCTCTTGGCGCCCTGAAGCCTTTCCACGAACCCCTTATCGGCTTCGCAGGGACCCGCACGACCGCCGAAGGAGTCCTAGAAACCAAGCTGACGCTTGAGGGGGATGGCACGCCCCCCAGAACATCCGCAGTTTATGTCAGCTTCATTGTTGCAATTTTTCCATTTCATGTCTGTTATGTTCTGTTAGTTTTCCCCCTTCCCTAAAATGCTTAAGGCCCCGTTCTATCATTTTCATGAACGCTCCGACCTACCCATGGCGGACGGATTATTTACTTAATGAAATCACTTCCCCTTATGAGATCTCCTCTTTACTTATATGTATCTTGTCTCACATTTTAGGTAGAGGGCGCACGACCCACACCTTCGGACGCGCTTGTCCAAATTCACTTCTCCGGGCACCCGGAGCGAACAGTGAGCATTTCCGCGGACCTACCCGCCCAGCAGACAGCCAGGCTATCCGACTTCCTGCTCGCCAACGGCGATATTTTTGCGTGGTCCGCCTCCGACATGCCCGGTGTCGACCCCAAACTGGTCATGCATTCTCTTTATGTGGACGACCGCCCCGGGGTTTTCCAAAAGAAGCGAGTCCTGGGGTTAGAGCGGCAGCTCGCCGCAAAGGAGGAAGTTAACAAGCTTCTGGCGGCTGGTTTCATTCGGGAGACCAAATATCCCACCTGGCTGTCCAATGTCGTTATGGTTCCCAAGCACAACGGCAAATGGCGAATGTGCACGGATTTCACGGACCTGAATAAGGCGACCCCTAAGGACCTTCATCCGCTCCCTAGCATCGACAAATTAGTGGACAACACCTGCAGGTACGCCACTTTGAGCTTCCTCGATGCCTTTTCAGGTTATAACCAAATCAAGATGAACCCTAAAGACGTCGACAAGACGGCCTTCATTACTGAACAAGGCATCTACTGCTACAATGTCATGCCATTCGGCTTGAAAAACGCGGGCGCCACATACCAAAGAATGATGGACCGCTTCTTCAAGGACAACGTAGGCAGAAATATTGAAGTCTATGTCGATGACATGGTTGTCAAAACAAAGGTGGTCGCCGCCAGCCTTTGTTTTGACAACCATGTCATCGACATAGACTTCAATATTTCTGCCTACGTTGTCCTTGAAGAAGCGGTCCATCATTCTTTGGTATGTGGCGCCCGCGTTTTTCAAACCGAATGGCATGACATTGTAGCAGTAGATGCCCTGTTCGGTAATGAAGGCCGTCTTGTCGACGTCTTTAGGGTTCATCTTGATTTGGTTATAGCCTGAAAAGGCGTCGAGGAAGCTCAAAGTGCCGTACCCGCAGGTGTTGTCCACTAATTTGTCGATGCTAGGGAGCGGATGAAGGTCTTTAGGGGTCGCCTTATTCAGGTCCATGAAATCCGCGCACATTCACCATTTGCCGTTGTGCTTGGGAACCATAACGACATTGGACAGCCAGGTGGGATATTTGGTCTCCCGAATGAAACCGGCTGCCAGAAGCTTGTTAACTTCCTCCTTTGCGGCGAGCTGCCGCTCTAACCCCAGGACTCGCTTCTTTTGGAAAACCCCGGGGCGGTCGTCCACATAAAGAGAATGCATGACCAGTTTGGGGTCGACACCGGGCATGTCGGAGGCGGACCACGCAAAAATATCGTCGTTGGCGAGCAGGAAGTAGGATAGCCTGGCTGTCTGCTGGGCGGGTAGGTCCGCGGAAATGCTCACTGTTCGCTCCGGGTGCCCGGAGAAGTGAATTTGGACAAGCGCGTCCGAAGGTGTGGGGCGTGCGCCCTCTACCTAAAATGTGAGACAAGATACATATAAGTAAAGAGGAGATCTCATAAGGGGAAGTGATTTCATTAAGTAAATAATCCGTTCGCCATGGGTAGGTCGAAGCGTTCATGAAAATGATAGAACGGGGCCTTAAGCATTTTAGGGAAGGGGGAAAACTAACAGAACATAAGAGACATGAAATGGAAAAATTGCAACTAATCTTAAGGCCGGGCGGCTAATCCACCCATATAGAGTTAGCTGCAGATCCAAGGGGCATCAGCCACTGGCGTGGCCTACCTCGTCACGGAGGTCCGTTATTTCTGATGCGCTTGTGTCTGCATCCTCTTCGGCGGGCTCCGGGGGAGGAGAGTCCAGTTTTCCCTCTATGACTTGATGAGTCTGGTATCCGGGGTCAATCGTGACCCGAGCCAAGCTTGTTGCGTAGCATCAGCGGCCCTCAAGTTGATCGCCTCGGAGACTTACTGTCCCCCACCGAGTAGGAAATTTCATGAGTAAATGAGCGGTGGAGATCACGGCTTTGAAGGCGTTGAGGCTGGAGCGGCCGAGGATGGCGTTGTAAGCGGACGGCGCGGCTACAACAATGAAGCTGGCGTAAACTGCGGATGTTCTGGGGGGCGTGCCATCCCCCTCAAGCGTCAGCTTGGTTTCCAGGACTCCTTCGGCGGGCGTGCGGGTCCCTGCGAAGCCGATAAGGGGTTCGTGGAAAGGCTTCAGGGCGCCAAGAGAGGGATGCCTAGATGCTCAAATGCGTGGAAATACAGGATATCTGAGGAGGATCCCTGATCCATTAGGATTCTCCGCACGTCGATTTCGCCAGTGCGTGCAGTAATGACCATGGACTCGTCATACTCGATGGGCATCAGCTCATCGGAGGTGAAAGTTATGGGCACGTTCATATCCTCGTGGGAGCGCTTGTTTATGTAGTGCATGCACATAATTGACCGCATGATAGTTTTGCGGTTGTGGGGCATTCTGTGCCTGTGAATCCCACCAGAGATGGTGTTAATCACGCTTCTGGCGGGCGCTTCACTCTGTTTGGTGCTGCCGCCTCCGTCCTCGATGATCTTCCTATTTTTGGGCTGAGAGGCGTCCCTGTCGAAATTTGGCCTCCTCTTCTGCTTGTATTCGGCCAGGTGGTCGTCTCTGATGAGCTGTTCAATGGCATCTTTCAGAGAGATGCAGTCGTCGGTGGTGTGGCTTTAGCCATTGTGGTACTGGCAATGCTTGCTGGTATCTTTTGGGCGACCGGGCTTGACAGGGAGAGGCCTTGCTATAGGGAAGATATCGAGCGTACAGCAGGCGCGCCAGATCTCCGACCTAGAAACAGTGAGGACATGATATGTTGTGAATTTGCCCGTGAATGGCGGGCGTGAGGATCCTTGGGATGAAGATGGAGGGCGGTCGTGCCTCTTCCACTTTCCATTCCCGCTTTGATTCCAACCGGCTGGCTGACTGTTCTGGGAGTCCTTCATTTTGTTGAAGCGACTCTTGGAGGCGAATTGGTTGTCCTCCTTAACGATAAACTCGCTGACCTGCTTGAGTAGTGATTCAAGCGTCTTTGGGTTGGCGAGCGCCAACTCGTTGGAGACGTTTCCGGGTCTGAGTCCTTGTTTAAAGGCGTGGATAGCCACGCTATCCTCCAAGTCCTCAACCTCGTGGCAGCGCTCGGAGAAACGTTTGAGGAAGTCCTGGAGACTCTCGCTAGAGCCTTGGATCAGGTCCGCCATCACAGTCGACGGCTTCTTATAGATGATACTGGTAGCAAACCGTTTGAGGAAGGCGGCCTCCAGCTCCTCAAAGGTGCTAATGGAGTAATCTGGCAGGCGAGCATACCAATGGAGGCCCTCCGGGCCGAGAGTGGTCGGGAACAGCTTGCACTTTTTCCCTTTGGTAATGGACGCCAACTGGACAGCGGCGTTGAAGGCCTTCATGTGCAGGTTGGGATCTGCAGCGCGCTCATACGGTGTGATCTTGACGGGCATCTTAAAGCCCTGCGGAAGGATGTCGCGCTGAATGGACAGCGCAAAGGGCCCCTTCCGAGGGATGAAGGTGCCAGGCTCATCCTCGAAACCTGCGGCGGCCGAGACGTGCTGGGCAGAACCCACGGTAGCGTGGCGGCGCGCCGGGTTGGAACCCTGGGGGGTCCCACTGGGGGTGTTGTGGATGGAGAGACTCTGAAACTCGCGACGGAGGGCGTCCGTCTGCTCTTTCATCATCCCGCGAAAAATGGACATGATGTCCTGAGCTTCGAATGTGAGACCTGTGGCGCCCGTTTGGGTCACAGGTCGTGCAGCTTGAGAGGGTCCCTCGTCTCTGAGTTCCTCCTGTCTGTGGCCCTCCTGGGTTCCCGGGGCGTGCTCCTGGGAATCAGAGGGGTCGTCCTCCAAAAGGTGATCATGGGGGGAATCCTCGACGTTAGCCATAACAAGATATGGTTCACCTAGTTCAACGAGATAAACGTCGGTGAGTTAGCTTTTGATGAAAAGCAAAAAGGGTGAGCGCGAGGGCTCACGTATGGAAAAGATGGTGGGGTGAACGTGTTGAATGCGCAGTGCAAAGTGTGGGAAACACTTTGTTTGGCCCTTAAATACCCTCACCAACGCGGCAAACGAGGCGTTTCTGCTTTTTCAAAACTCTGTCCTCCCGGGTCTTGACACGTGTCCGTGACGAGACAGCGCTACCTACCACATGGCTGCGTGACGAGACAGCGCTACCTACCACATGGCTGCCCACCATGGCCACCTCGACTTTCCATATTCCCATGGACGCCCGCCATTCCTAATGCTCCTGCGCGGGTAATTAGAATCTACAAGAAAGATAGTAAACATACCTCTGACAGGACTACCATCCATCAACTCAAATATAGCCAACGTTTCTGTCGTGACAAGGCAGTTTTTCCATAATCCTGTTGATTCTCGACGCCTAATTTCAAGAACCATACGTTTTAACTTGATTCTCACAAGGAGAAAATATTTCTTGGCAATGATTACATCTTTCAGGTGATATCTGAAAAGTTAAAAAGATTCATTTACAATTATTTTGACATCAATTATCATGTATAAATACACAGAAGAGTTCTACATTCTCTGCACACGTGATATACCATCTTATACAATGTTTTAATCCTTGAAAAATGAAAATAATATGGCAGTGTTGAATACCAGGAACTAGTAAGCAAAATTTAGCTATTACTATGAGAATAGAGTTATAATTGACAGGTGGTACTAATGTCAGAATAGAAAATTAAAAAGTCATACAATTAAACAAGATACGAAAAAACTTTTTAGAGAAAACCTACTATTTGGTCCTTGAATTTACACTGAGTCAACTAATCAATTTATGAATAATCAAAATATACAACTCAATCCCTAAATTATCGTAATAGTCAACGACTTAATCCCTGGGTCAAATTTAGGGACCAAAACAAAAATTTAGTACAAATTCAGGGACTAAAAGGTATTAATTTAATAAAAATTAGGGACCAAAAACTATAAAATCAGTTGAAATTTAGGGACCAAATCATCACTAATGACCAAATAGTTAACAATTGAAACATTTCAGGGACCAAATCGATTGTATTTCAATTATTGAGGGCCTGATTTGTTGACCTGGTCTAAATTCAAGGACCAAATAGTATATTTTCTCAAAAACTTGATAAATTTTAGATTCAGGGCCATCTATGATCTATAACAACTAAATGGTGTCAGGTTGGTTCCTGATCACATGTCAATGAATACATTTCCACTGTCAATTGTCAATGAATACGTTTAACTCACTTGCTTTTGTTGTATTCAAATTGAAGGTGTAGGTAATCTTTTACTCCAACTTCATATGTAGAAGGTATAATCTTATGCTATACATAATGAAGATGGTAGAACCCCAGCCAAGAACAAAAAAGAGTAAACCACAAGTCCAGAATCTGAACACTTGGAAATTGAATCACAAGTATGAGAATCTCAATACTTGGAAATAAACACAACACTCAATTCATATTCATCTCAATGTCACTTCAACAGAATTGAAAGGAGCATATAGATACATGTGGTGGAAGAAGTAGGTGGAGGAAGTGAGTGAGGTTATGTAGTAGAGTGGGTGAGATTATTATGTTTAGTTCATGAGTGTTCCTGAGCCATTATTATGTTTAGTTAATGGAAAGTATGGAACACAAATCACTAGCCAAGCTGATTTGCTGCCACTGAATTTATGCTAAATAGTTTTGATATTAAAAAACTAGAGTAATCATCATCTCACCTTAATGCTATTGTTAACTGGTGGAGGTGGAAATCAAACGCAGAATTAACTAAATACATAATTAGATAAAATGGGACCAGTAATGGTCACTTTCAAAACATACCTGAAATATGCAAATGTGTACAAAATCATATAATATGATATTTAAGCACAAAAGTTCCAGGTGGAAAGCTTCAAGAAATCATACCTAAGCCTCGCATATGGCATTTCAACAGTGGAAAATTCAAATGGATATGTTTTCTTCTCATAGATTTCTCCAGGAAAATCCAGTTCTCGTACTTCAAGACAACAATAGACATAGAAAACAATTGCAACCATAATTATAAGATGATATATTTCACAAACTTCATTTACCTTTAAGATAAATTACAAATACTATAGACTCTCAATTACAACCATCAATATATAATGCAGAAAAATAATATATAATAATATAAAAATCTCCCTTTCTTCCATTTGCCAATAACCATGTAAAAGGTTTTTCATCAAAAAGAAAGGAAGTCATGAAATACACATTTACTTACCAATGGCAGTAAAGTCATGATAATTTCCTCTGTCAAAATACATCTCTGCACATTAAAATATTATGATGAGCTCTGTATTGGCCGTGAAGAACACATGTAAACATTCAATGCAAGTGATCAATGGACTATTTTTTATTTCTTTTCAGTTCAGTGAAAAAAAAAAACAACAACTGAAGTTACATTAACAGTTAAATTATTTTACAGTTAGATGTAAGGAGCAAAAATTTCACCATAANCTAAAAATTCTTAGGTAAAACAGAAGAAAATACTATACATGTCTTGCATTCAAAAGGCCAAAACCTAATGAGAAGTAATCTAAAGCACAAAGGTGAATGAAGTTCATGAACAACAAAAGCCAGATTCAGGCAAAAAAAAAAAAAATAACAAAAGCCAGATTCTTCTCCTTTTTTGATTTCTCTATTTAGAATTTAGAGGCATATTCCACACAAAAAATAAAGGGTAGAACAGCAGTCAAAGATTAACCTATCTGCCCAAGGAGTTCAACTTTTATGCCATTGTGAATTTGTGATCAACATTTTCCCCATGCACCGGTTCTATTACAATCTGAAAATTGCACCATAGAGACAAATATCTAGTTCAGTAAGGTTCATAAAAAATTTATCAAATGAAAATTGCACCATTTGACATACACTCAATAACAGTACAAACATTAAACAATGAAATACCTGCCTACCCAGCTATGTTATCTTGACTTTGAAAAAGTTAAGCCACAAGTCCATAACTGTTCGGTCATTCTTTTTTTACAGAGGAATCTAAAATTTTAGAAAATAAATCATAAATTCACATTACAGAGATACACCAATCATAACATATACATTAGAGTCACTTCGATAAGCTGACATATTGTAAGATAATTTTATTCTTATTTTTGGCCCCAGAAAAAGGTCAAGGTTAAAATGGAAAAAGACAAGTACAGAATAATACAAATAGTACATATAACTGAAGGAATAGCCCACAATAACAATATTCACCATTTCTAGATTCTTAGCTTAAAGTGAATGTTCCAAATAGTGTAATCAAAAACCGTTCGTTCACCTCTGTCCTACTAATCTGTATATAGCAGCATAATAATAATAATAATAAACAAATCATTATCATTTATTGACGAACAATGTATAAAATAAGTATGTTCAAACCCACAATCTAACCTCTCAAAATCACTGAAGCTTCAGGTTCTAAAGCTCCATACATCACTGCAGAATTTGCAAAGAAAATGTTATAAATTCGTCCTTAATTCTTGACAAATTTTTGCAGATGTCTAAGATTACACCGGTATAACTCAAAATCCTACACAATATATCACCCTAAGATGAACACCAATTCAAGGGTGAGAATGCAACAAATTTCAAATCTCTAACTACTCCAACACAAATTCAACGAAAGAATATTGCCTATTCAAGGACTAGAAAAACTGAATCTAGCACATGATATGGCGGATATTTAGGGATTTCGCGATATAACCCAAATTGACACTATGGGGAAATTAAGTAATTAACTAATTATCCGATTCTGCTTAATAGTTTAGATTTTAGAATCTAGATCCCGGCTTGATAGGTATTATTATGTTATATGTTATCCGGGGTTTATTTTTTATTAATGAATTCCATATGCAATACGACTTTTAATTTCAAGATATTAAATAAAGCTCAAAGTCTAAATTTGGTCTCATTTTTCTTTTCTTAATTCTTAATTTGGTCTTGTATCTTTTTGAGTTATAGATTTAGTTTTATATCTTTTGGTCAAATTCTAATTTGGTCTCATATTTTATTCGTTGCAAATTTGATACTTTATCATTGGTTAAAGTGTAGAATTGGTCTTCTATATTTGAATCTAGTACAAAATTAGTATCATATTTTTGAGTAAAGTGGAACCTTTTGCAAAAAAATATAAGATCAATTCTTTAACCTGACCAACAGATATGGGATCAAAGTAGAAAATGAGCAAAAATATGAGACCAATTTTATATTTTGACCTAAAATAAAATATAAAATTATTCAAGATATTAATATAAAATTATATTTTATTAATTTAAAAAACAATTTTTTCTTAATTTAACTTTACAAAAATTATTCTTTTTTCTATATATTTTAATAAGTGCGTATAAAGTTGTTGCCTCTTTGGATTTCCTGTTTTTTTTTTTGTTGTACCGTACAAAAATAATTTAGTGGTGGAAATTTGTGGCTTTATTAAGTAGGACTCTTTTTCTAACTTTTCGATTCAATGACGTTAGCTTCACATCATATCTATTCTCTACGATATAATAAGGAGAAGCAAAGCTCATTTCATGCCACATGGCTCCTGCGTGGCGTGGGGTCCACTATCTAATCTGACATGGCTTTTGTGTAGCTCCTGCATGACATAATTGATCCACTAAATGATTGCCATATGGAATGGAGATGACACTTGGATTCGATATACCAACTTTACATTGCACAATTATCATAAAAAAATTCAAATTAAATGTGATTGCTTTTGTTATCCTAACAAAATTGTCAATTTATTCTAATTATCGCAATCTTTATTCATGATTGAAAATCATGTTTCTTAATTTTGTGATTGAGTGAAATCAACTAATTTTCGAATAAGGGTTTTGTTGTTATTTTAGGCGTAATTAAAATTGGGTAATTCTAACGAGTGCCCTCGTTAAGGTGCATTTATTATATTTTGAAAATGGAAATTCTACTTTGAAAAATGAAATTTACCTCAAAATTTCATTTTTCAAAATTATTGCTTCATTAAAATTCTAAGGTAAATTTCTTTTTTCAAAGTAGAATTTCCTTTTGAGAATGCAATAAATGCACCTTAACGACTGCCCTAAGGGCACTCGTTAACATTACCCATTAAAATTTCATGATAAAGATGTGTAACTCATAAAGGTAATTTCGTATGATTGGAATCAAGAATTGAAATCAAGAATTCGAGAGAATTGAAATGTGAAATCAGTTTCGTATAATTATTAATTATTAATTGAAATCAAGAATTGGAATATGTAATTAATAATTTTTGGAAAATTGGAATATGTCAATTATGAGAATATAATCAATCATGAACCTTGAAACCGTCTAATTATTCATGTTATTGGCTGTTTATGCTAAACTTTTGGAAAATTAATTAAGGTCAATCACTATTAATTGACATACCAGCATAATTATTATAATTATACTATTGCAGGAAAGATAATAAATTTGAATTGAGGATCATTATTCCTTCATTTATACCAGTGGCATGTTTGACTAATTGGATATACAGTTATTTCTCATAAGGATTGTTACTTAAGCACAATTTATGTCATGAATTCTGGTTTTTAACCAGTAATCACCATTAAGGCACGATTTTTATATGCGTCAGTTTTCGAACGCCTCTGCCATTTTTAATGTTTGAATTGTTTATTAGCATGCATATGCCTCTGTCATTTTTAACGTTTTTGTGCTTCACTGCGAAATTCACTTTCTACTGTGCTTGAGTCTTTTTTAATATGTGGGAGGATCTAATGTACCCGTGGGTGGATCTCAACTATATCCAAAATCATGATGGGCCTTGATAATAGAGGTGAGTGCTTATGGTTTTGGTTCTTTCAATTCTATTTTTGTGCAATCATTGATTATATTCGGGTTCAATCGCATCTTGTGTTCTTGAGGACGTAGACTATTTGGTTTGGCTCTTAATAACGTGAGAATAAGGTTTGGTTGTGGACTCCCTTCTTTCCCTTTTGTTTTCCTTGAAAATAATTGCGGTTTTAGCTTCAAGGCCCGCACCTATTTGCTTTGCTGTGGTTCAATTTAATATGACTCCATTTTTTGTCTATTTGCGTCGGTTTCCTTGACAAAGCACACACTCACATATATATTCAAACTAAGCAATTAAAGTATGTAGTCTTCTTTAATTGGCAATCGTTGATGGATCAAGTAAGTAGTCTTTATATATTCTTATAAATAACTAAAGACCCCTAGCTATAGATATCAATTAGCAGGCACCCTCCATTTTCTGTCACACATTTTTATTTTTTAAAGATTTATTTTTCAACTTTCTTTTTATTTTTCCATATACTCTGTTTGTTCCATATATTTTGTTTTTCTTCATGGATATAAGTTTAATAATTGTTTTTTGGTCTTGACAGTAATATGGATTCGTTGAAGGTGAAGTTGAATATAAAGAGATAAATTATGCATGATAGGAAATGATAAGTGAATGAATTGATCCTTAACCCCATTGGAGACAAGGTTATAGAGAGCTTTGAATTGAGATTTTGCTGCTGAAGTTTCTTTTACTCATGATCCATTTTTGTGTAGAGACCGTTTTGTTTTTTGTATTTGGGTATTGTGGTGTATTTGTAGTACATTATTACTGCTTCAACTTGGCAGATGTCTTTCTAAAATAATAATTAAAAACTTTGTATGTTACGTCCATTCTTTTGAATTTATTCATAAAAAATAAAGCCATTCTTTTGAGAAATTATTAACACTTTAATTGCTTAGAATAGAAAAATATCTAAAGTGAAAATCAATTTTATTTTCTATACACTAAACTCAATGCATTTAAATTTGAGAGACAACCTAGAATATAATATTTTAAGGGGAAATGATCTTAAAAAAAGGTTTTACTTTTTTCAAATCATGTTTCATTTGTATCTAAATATAATATTTTTAATAATATTATTAATGTTGTAAATATATATATTTATATGTAATATGTGGATGACCACATCCATGAGACTTTTGCCCTTCTTGTAACATCCCTACAATCTCATCATGACTCCATCAATTTAGTCTTTTTTGTAACATCTCCATGAAAGCTTATTAGTCTGTTTGGAGGTGCATTATGGTGCCCTTAATAGCTTGTAATCTACCCATCTTCCATTATGTCAAGAGTCCTATATAAAGGGGATTCCTTCTATTGAATTGTAAAGGTGAATATACATAATAATATGAGTTGAGGATGAGCTCTTGAAGAGCTACATCAATGGAGCATATAGAATAGTTCTTGAAGAACTAAGCCTTTTGAGGATTAATTTATGTATCTCTTTCTCTCTTTACTTTCCTTCTTCACATATTTGTTTTTGTTTTACAACACGTTATCATCACGAGTCTCTACCGAATTAGAGCAAGCATGAGTCTCTATCGAATTAGAGCAAGGTAATTTTAAGATGTCTCTTCATCATCCATTGAAGGTAAGAAAACCTTACTTACTTTTGAATTATTTGTATTTAAGCATGTTCATGATCTATTTTATATTTAAATTTATCATTATTACCTTGAAAAGGTGAATGTTATATAAGAAATGGCCCGAAGCCATATCATCTTTGATTTGATTATCATGAAATTGATAATTTTATCCATTTATGGATATGTGATGAAAAGACAATGTCACATGTTGATAGATCTATAAAATGTAAAAACACAACATAATAGCCTAGAAGGCTATGGGTCAATATATATATTGATAAATTATTGGTAGATGTTGTTGAAGATTTTTTACGGCTTGAAGTCATGTTATTTGTAAGTGCATATAAAAATTATTGCACATATTGGTAATTTGCCAAAAGTAAAAGTTTGGCTAATAATAGCCTTGAAGGCTAATAGTTTATATGAGTTTATCATATAATCGACTATTTTATCATTTCAATTGAAAGATTGTTTAATATTGGCCCTGAAGGCTAATAGCTAGTACATTTTAAGGTATTATAAGTGCCAACTATGTAACAATTGAAAATGATGAGAATTTTTCTTGATTGTCTTGAAGACTAATGTTAATATATGTATTTTTTACATTGATATGCGATAGAAATGAAATTGGCAATGAGATTTGATTTTTAAAATTTTTGAAACCACATATCTCCATTAGAGATGGTGATGATGTTATGGTAAATGTATTTTTTGTGGTTGTCATTGATGAACATGAAGTTCAAGGATCATATATTTGTATGTAAATATATATTTACAAGACTAGTCATTTTTAATGAATGAGTATTGATAGAAAAGCCAAAAAGTTCAAAATACGCTAGAAGCGTAATATATATAATTGTAGACAATGATTTTCTTAAAAGGAAGAGAATCAAAAAGTTTCACTATTGTGCTCTATAAGAGACAATAAATTTATAAGATCAACAATTTTTTATTTTCATGAAAGTTATAACCCCAGGAGTGATTTTGGTACCAAGAACTTGTTGGGAAATCACAGAGGGAGCGCAGCGGAAGAAATTAAAAATTTTTGACTATAACGCAAATAAAACTAAAAGGCCAACTCTGTGATTCCT
>QANZ01022607.1:0-117520 GCA_003254925.1 Chamaecrista fasciculata
TATATGACACGACACGACATATATTTTTATATATAAATAATTAAAAAATCATAAATTTTGATAACAAATTAAAAAATTATAATACCTATTCATAATATATGTCATATGTGATATTATTTTATATTGTTTGTCATGATAAAGTCACAAAAATTGATTTTATATTCCGAAACATATGAATATGTGTCGTGTGGGTGTCGTACGAGTGTCGAACACGGACACGAGTCTGACACGGCGACACGCTATCAAAATGAAGTGTCCATGATTCATAGAGTAAACATAATCAACATGAGATTAGCGTGGTTTGACTTAGATATTAATTATATATAATAATGATGGATTAGATGGGATGAAAATGATGGATTGGTGTTTGAATGATTTGAGAGAAAATGATGTTAAATAGGGTGTGAAATTATATAAAATGGTATGTAATGATTGTGGTTGGTTGAAATAGGTTTATAGATTTTTTTTAATTTGTATAGTGATAGAAATGGTAGGAGATAATGAGATGAGATGATAGGTGTTTGGGTGTGGTTTGATTGAAATGATATTGAGATGAGATGATCTTAGAAAGCGTGAGAATGAAATATTATTGGATGATGGGTTTTTGGCCCATCTCATTGGATAAGATGATGGACCAAAATGAAAATAACAATAAAATTATTTTAAGAATACAATTTGGTCGATAAATTTGTATTGATCCAGTAATCAGTCCTTAAGATGTGTAAATTATAACTCGGGGCCCATAGAAAATCGCAATCATCGATAATCGGGTTTATTTATGAAATTCAATGACCAAAAAATAATAAACAATAGTTTGTGGACCAGAATGCAAAAAACATGAAAATTATTGTAAATGTACAATTTGGTCCATGATTTTGTATCGATCCAATGAATCGGTCCTTAAAATGTGTAAATAATAACTGGGGTCCTATAGAAAATCGGAATATCAATGATCGGGTTTATTTCTGATATTCAATTACCAATTAAAAAAACCAACAACTGTTTGCGGACCTAAATGCAACTAATCTCATAGTTTGATGAACAAAACAGAACGAGAAATAGTTTTAACTCTTTTCAATTTTTTCAAAAAACTTCGTCATATATATTTAAAAAAAAAAAAAGAGGGATTGAATTGACGTTCAGACTCGAAAATATAAAAAATATTTTGATGACCGAAATGAACTTATCTCATAGTTTGAGGACTAGATTGCCAACAAATGTGAATATAGAACTTTTCCAATTTTTTCACTTTTTTTTAAAAATGTTATAACAGGTTTAGAAGAAGATTGTATCTTAACAAAAATTATTTTGAATTCAATTTATATTTTAATAAAACAAATAAAAAACATTGGGACCTAAAAAAAACACTACACACTTTTTTATTCTATTTTTTCAAAAAAAAAATCTAATAACGGGACTAAAAAAGATTGTACCTTAAAAAAAATTGGATTCAATTATATATTTTACTCAAACATATAGAAGAACATTGGGACAAAAAAAATAAAACAACATTACAATTTTCTATCTACCTATGATTCGAATCAAAAAAATAATAGACACGTGAAAACTTGTGTCTTTTTCCAACAAAAAAATTATTTTCCATTATCCAGAGTGTACAATCATCGAATGATTTTGGACACGAATATAGAGCAAAAAAATAGCCTGATGACCAAAATGAAACGAATTGCATATTTTGAGAAAAAAAAAACTAAACAAAAAATAATTTTAAGAGCCAAGGAAACTGAGCTCATAGTTTGAGGATTAAAATATCTATAGAAGTGAAGATAGTTAATTTTTTTCTTTTTTTTTTTAAAAAAAAANTTTGATAGATATAGTAATTTTCAATTTAGTCATTCGATAAAATATCATTACTATGAATTTAGTCCATTTTAAATAAAATTCTTTTCAATGTTAACTCTATACTTGAGTTTCTTTGCATGATAATGATTAAATAAACATAATATTATGTAAATAAAATGTGAGTATACATGTGACATTGCATAGAATAGAAACTAGAAAGTTATCTTTGGGTGATTAACGATAATGATTTTTTAGGAGTTTAAAATACAATTTTTCTCAAGATTTAATTATATTTTTAAAAAACATTAGAGTAAGGCAGTAATTTTCTTTTACTTTTATATTTTTTCAAAGATTAAACTATGTATTTCAATCTTTTAAGGACTGAATTCTCAACTCAGTGATCTTTCAGAGATTGAATTATTAGTTTACTTAAAAATTAATGTCATATAATAGAATATAATATAAAAAATTAAAAAGAAATCAACTGAATATAATACATGTTGCAAAAACACCACTTTTGATGTTGTTCAAAAACACCACTTTTGCA
Organism: Chamaecrista fasciculata; assembly: GCA_003254925.1. Taxonomy (NCBI): domain Eukaryota; kingdom Viridiplantae; phylum Streptophyta; class Magnoliopsida; order Fabales; family Fabaceae; genus Chamaecrista; species Chamaecrista fasciculata. Next base: position 2,348 of record QANZ01022607.1, read on the forward strand.
TGTTGCAATACTATAAAACTCTTGAAGAAACATTACAAACAAGTAACAACATCATCCTTATTGGTTGAGCACAAACTGTGAAAGTAAACAAAAATAATGAACTTAAAACAAATCTGTACACAAACACAAATTAAACACACCAATATTCACACAACAATTAATATCATACAATTAAGTTGAAACTTATTTGGGTTGCAATCCCAAATCCTTCCTTGTTTGGCCCACAAACAAATCTCCAGACTTGATGAATCCAGGGACTCTTCCTGATAATGTCATGAATGGAAATTGTGCAATCCCATGTTTCCTTCCAAGTGAAACAATTGCCATTGTTGGTTGTGCCTTGTAAATTCCAAGTTTATTCTCTTTTCCTCCTCCACTAATCAATGCCTTCAAATTCTTTGCTACCACTTGGGCCTGACCTTTTGCATACACTCCTTGCTTCACTTCCTGCAAAATTGTCAAAACAACCATCTTAGTCAAAAACACAAAAATCAAATGTGTACGATGACAATGCGTAGAATATCCGATGCTTTTTTATAATTCTCTATATACGTCTTCATTTATCCTATCAAATACTCGTATGTTATCCATAACCGATAATAAACTATCTAATACTTGAAATGTTTGATACATCAAAAATATCTAAAAATCATAGATGTAGAATAGAATATCATAATTTAAAAAAATATATATATATAAGAAATATATAGAAATAAAATAAAATACTTATATTATAAGAAATATCGAATATCAGCTACTCTAACTATATTTGTTCGTTTCAGACGGATATAAGATAGTTGAGATAATATCTATACTTGCCCAATATCTAAATGTTCTTTTTTTAATTTTTTACTAGTTGTTGTAACCTATTTGATATTTAGTATTTGACGGATATCAGATATTTTTTATGGCTGAATTTGGACAATACCCTAAATATATGGCTAAATTGTAATATCTAACCATGTGTATATGTCTTAAAATTAGAAAGAGGATTGATTAAGAATGATGGATAGCACTTACTTGAACATCTGTGATATCACCAATAGCAAAAATGTTGCTTCTTCCCTTGACTCTCAGATTCTCATCAACCTTGATCCTTCCATCAGCATCTAAATCATCCTTTAACAGAGTCTCTCTGAGCCAACCTGAAGCAAGTGGTTTTCCAGTGCAAACAAAATGAGCATCTGCTTCAATGGTCTCTCCAGATGAAGTTCTGTATGCATTACTACTTCCCTCTGAAACTGAGCTCAAATCCACAGATTGCTCTGTCTTCACTTCAACCTTCTTTGATTTGAACCATCTCAATGCCTTCTTTGAAGCCTTAGTCCCAATGAATTCAAGCAATCTTGTGCCTCTGTGAACCAAAGTCACTTTTTTCTCAGGAAAATCAACAGCAATCTCTGCAGCTAGTTCAACACCAGTAGGTCCTCCTCCAACAATCAGAACTGATTTTGCAGACTTTATCTTCTCATTTTCTGCCATTGATGAAAATACCCCAGAAAATCAAAACCCAGTTTTACTCATAATTTAAGGTGAAGTTTTAATCTTTAGTAATAGGCAGGCTAAAACTCAAAGATTTCAAAACCCAGTTTTACTTATAATTCAAGGTTAAAGTTATACACTTTAGGCAATAGGCAGACTCAAATTCAAAGATTTTCAAAACCCAATTTTACTATAACTCAAAGAAAAGGTATATATAGATTATAGACTTTAGTCAATAGGTAGGTAAGGTTCAAACTCAAAGACTTCAAAACCTAGTTTTACCTATAATTCAAGGTGAAGTTTTAAACTTTAGACAATAGGAAGGCTCAAACTCAGAGTTCAAAACCCAGTTTCACTTGTAATTCAAGGTATAAACTTTAGGCAATTGGCAGGCTCAAACTCAAAGATTTCAAAACCCCAGTTTTACTTATAGTTCAAGGTAAAGGTATAAACTTTAGGAAATTAGGTCTCAAACTCAAAATCCTCAAAAACCAGTTTTACATATAGCTCAAAGTAAAGGTACAAAATTTAGGCAATAGGCAGGCTTTAACTCAAAAGATTTTCAAAACCCAATTTTCAATTATAATTCAATGTAAAGGTATGAACTTTAGGCAATGAGATTACCTTCTTTGTACTGGTTGATTCTTTCAGTCCTAGATTTAGGGACAGGATCTTTGTGTCCAGTGGCAATAACAAGATAGTCATATGAAATCTGAGTGTCATCTTCTGTAAAGACTTCAGATTCAGTTATACTGACAGCACTGGAAGTAACGAGGTTTCCTTTCTTGAAGTAATCTCTATGGTTTATCACTATCCTCTCTGCAACTGATGGTTCCACCATTGCCCTCAAAGCTGCCCATGGAATCTCAAAATACTCCTTCCTGCATTCATCATCACTCAATCAGCTATAGCTACCAACAAATCTATACATATATATACATTTACGAGTAAAGATACAATTTGATCTTTGAAAGATACACGAGTCAACTCAATCCCTGAAAGTCATGGAGACAATACTGCTTAATCCATTAACCCATTTCTAGGGATTAATTTGGATAGACAAAATGACTTGGGTGTCTTAGTTTCGCAACTTCTAAGAATAAAAGAGTACAAATAAACTTTCAGAAAATTGAGTTATTAACTTGTATATCTTTCACAATAATTTATAGGGTAAATTACACTTTGGTACCCTGTTCTATGACCGATTTCACTTTGGTATCCAGTTTTTTGCATTGTTAACACTTTGGTACCCTAACAAAGATAGAACATGTTAACAAATCGTGAAAGAACAGGGTACTAAAGTGAAATTGGTCCATAAAACAAGGTACTAAAATGTTAACGGTGCAAAGAATAAGGTATCAAAATGTCACTTTTGAAAGAACAAGGTATCAAAGTGAAATTGATCATAAAACAGGGTACCAAAGTGTCATTTTTGAAAGAAAATGGTACCAAATTGAAATCGGTCCATAAAACAAGGTACCAAAGTGTAATTTACCCTAATTTATATGTAAGAGTGAATCATTCATTCACCAGTCTTTACCAAAAGAAAATAAAGTTTGAATCTTTACAAGGTGGGGAAGAAGAGAATTGAATCTTACGGATCAACAAGTGTGACATCTGCATGATCTTGAAGAGTTTTAGCAAGGAAGGCACCAGCAACACCACCTCCTAGGATGACAACTTTCTTCCCCATTTCTTGATGAATACTTGCTTAATTGCTTTGTGTTGTTTGATTTGCTTGATTTTGCTTTTCAGATAAAGATGATTGCTTTGATGATCACAGAAGGAGATGATGAGGCAACATATATAGAATAAGGTGATTAATCATTTAATTGGGTTGGGTCATTGCTTGTCTAAGAAAGAGAGAATCTTCATATATACTTTATTATATAATATGAAGTTTGATATTTTCAACAGCAAATAGTGGGTGTTGAATGTGATTAAACAGTCCATTAGGTATGATTATGAATTTTGATTATTGTAATCATCTCTTCTTTATCTTTACAATTTGTTTATTCATTTTAGAGGATAACAGACAAAACACAATGGATTAGATACATAAAAGATAAAGGCAAGATAATAGTACGCTTTTGATGGCCCCTTGCCCACCTCAATCACATATGACTAAAATCATATTTTGGTTTCTCATGTATTTATTTCTTTTCATTTTTATCCTTTTGTTTCTCAACTTGGTCCTTTATTATTTGTTTTGTTATTAATGTTAGTCCATTTAATTTATCCAGTTCTTAACCAAATTGATGACATATTATTGTAATTGAATACTTTATATTATTAGTTAATGACATAAAATTTCAATTAATACACAAGTAAATTTAATTTTTATATTAACAAATAAATTTATAAAAAAATTAATGTGCTTTAACAACAAAAAGGATGTGTTTATGTGAAGACGAATATACTATGTCATCAACTAATGGTCTTACATGTTTAATTAATGTTATTAAATTATCAATTTAGTTAAAATTTAGACATTAAATTAAAATTGATGACAAAACAAATTGTGAATGATTAAATTAAGAAGATAAATCTAAAAGAAACAAATTAAAAAATAAGTGAATGAATAAAGGACAAAAATAGTCATTATATATCAGCTTCCGGCTATTGCTCGTCAAACAAATAATTGTAGTCAAAAAAATAATTCTTAATATACAAGAAAAAATAGAAAATATTCAAATACGACGGTCAGGGAAAACCCACATTAAAAATGTACAAGTAGGAACTGTAGATTTTTTTTTTCATTATTATTATTATTAGTGTTTGGTTGAGTTGAGGCATCTAGCTGTCTTCTAAGTTTCTGGGATATTCTTATTTGTCTTTATGAGTTTTTCTTATCAATTCTTATTCATATTTCATCAGAAGCACTTCATTTTAAAGGTGTATTACTGTGTCAGACACGTACGACACCTACACGACACATATTCATAAGTTTTAGAATATAAAATTAATTTTTTGTGACTTTAACATGATAAATAATATAAAATAATAATATATATAACATATATCATGAATAGATATTATAATTTTTAAAGTTCTAATCAAAATTTGTGAATTTTTAATTATTTATATATATATAAATATATGTCGTGTCGTGTCATGTAAGTTTAAGAATTTGACATATCGATGTACTCGTGTCCATGTCATGCCCGATGTCCGTGTCAGTGTTTATGTTTCGTAGTATTTCACGGTATGAAACCAAAGGAATAAGTCCATTTTCCAACTTGTAGTCTTCTTCTTCTTCCTTGAACCCTTATTTTAAAGTATGAAATTGAGTTTGCGTCAATTTTTGGATTGATCATCTATCTCTTTCCATAGTACTTTGACTAATGGAAGAACGTTGACATTTACGTTCCTTCTAGAGGGACAACTCTTCATTTTTTTTGAAAGGGTTATTTTGGTCCTAAATATATATCTTAATGTTCATTTTGATCCATTATGTTTCAAAATGTTCAAATTGATTTTAAATGTTTGCAAAATATTTCATTTTGGTCCCAACCATTGAGTATGGTATGTTTCATTTTGGTCCCAAATTATTAATTTACTCATAATTTATTATGTAACGGCCAAGATAGCTCATTACAGTTGGAGATTCATCATGTGTTCGTTGTACAAATATCTTTGCCAGGTCTGGGCCTTCCAACTCCTAACTGTCAATGAGTTGGATTCTTTCAGAACAAAAATTTATTTTTTATCACTAAATTTATTTTTAAATTATGAATTAGTCTTTTGTATATTGAAAATATATCTTTCATAAATATTGACTATTTATTTTCTTAAATTTTATTTTTGAGAATCAAAGGTTATATTTTTAATATCCAAATATTAAATTATATTTTTAGAATAAATTTAAAGATTAACGAATAATTTTTTTTTTTTTGAGATTATTTTTAAAATGGAATTCAGATTCTTCTAGAATCAGCCTTCAACCTTTGGGATGATTTAAGAGTGCAGGCTACTTTACTTTGTTGGAAAGTTAAAAGGCTTTGTATCCTCTTTAATAGATGAATGCATCTAGCACTATTTCTTTTCTCTATATTTAATTTATTCCTCTATTATTTTCACCTTCCTCTCATTTTAGTATTTTAGAAGATTTCTTTCCTTTTGAATTCTTCTTCTAGACTCTAGAACTTTCTTTCCCACACGTAAGAAAGCCAACACGGCAATATTTTTTTTTTGGCCTGACAACACGGCAATATTCATAATTGAAAATTGAGAGGTAAAGTGGTTAAAATATTCATACTCAATAAAATAGGTTAAAAAATGAAGCTTTTTTTTCCTATTAGACAGAGTTTAAAATTTCTGAAGTCACCAAGTCAAATCACACTTACTAGTATTCATCTTGATTTTTTTATCTGTGTAATATGATTTGTTGGAAGAAACTCTGATAAAAGGTACCAACTACACTCACTGGTTGAGTTTTTTTATTATGAAACAACTCGAAATTCAACACCCAAAATAAGGGAGATTTTATCTTCATGGTTCGTTTTGATTTTTGCATTTTACTGTAAACACTAAATAGTAAAATACCATGATTGCCAATATTTTACTCATTACAACCAAACGTTGCATATAAATTCCAGGGAATGAACAAGGGATCCAAAGTCTACATGGGGTAAGTTTGAAATAAGAAAGTCAACCAAGCATGTAATAATTCTATCAAAACAACGAAATAAACGTTTCAAAATCCCAAATCTCACTCAAATATTGTACATATTATACAATCCAAGCATAGTAAGTAAGTAGAAGAATACGTAAGAGTTGATTGAATTACTTTGTAGTCACACCATTCACTGTATGTATGTATGCATGCAATTTCAGGCTTTTATATCTCTTAAGGTTCGAGTCCAATTTGCTTCCTTGTTTGGCCAACGAACAAATCCCCAGATTTTATAAGGCCAGGAATTCTTCCACTGAGTGTCATGATTGGTAATTGTGCTACTGCTTCTTTCCTCCCCAATGAAACAATAGCCATTGTTGAATGTGGCTTATAAGTTTTCAACTTATTTTCTTTGCCTCCGTCCATCAACACCTTCAAGTTCTTTAAAACTATTCCTGCCTGTGATTGGGCGAAAATCCCTTGTTTGATTTCCTGTTGTACATATATGTCAATAAGAGACTTGATATCAAAAAACCACAGATTTCTAGCATATAAAAAAACAAATTTGTATATAGAAAATATCTCAGACTAGTGCATAAGGAAGCCTAAGTAACACACACAATCACAGAAGTTTTAAGAGATCATGCACATATATACTAAAGGATCTTAGACACTTCTTCCCCAACAAAGTCACTGCAAAAAAACTAAAAACCAATCACAAAAGATTAAAGATCAATACAGACAGGCAGTAAAGCCTCCAGTCAAATGCTAAGCATGCAGATGGAGGAGGGGAGACAATGAATTTCATGAGCTGTACATTAATATTGTTTTTTACTAGTAGGTAATGTTTAACTTTGCTACAAGTTTAGGCAGTAAAGTAGAATCTATCAACCCAAAACCAAAAAGCATATTACATGCATACATGACAAATCGCGAAGGGGAAAACAAGGAGAATGAGAGCCTGTTTGAAAGCTCAATTTAGTGCCAAGACTAGTTTCAGCACTAAGAATAATTTAATGATGATTGTTAGACATCTACTACTACCAGTACTGAAAAGATGAAGAATATGGAAGGTTATTGATTAGTATTATGCAGCAACCCTTCCCTATAAAACTTTTAATAACCAATAGTCTCCTATAATACACATTTAGCATTTTAATATGAACAAATTTTCAAACATGATAAATTAAGTGCTCAATTTCATCATCAAAAGTTCCAGGGCTGTTTCCCATACAGAATATTCACTTTCATCAAAAGCATCTGAGTAACCTTTTGATTTTGCTATAAATGAGCGTGCTTATGGGAAAAAGTATAGTATCATATCAAGAAAAGCTGTACAAGTGTAGTATGCACTTACCGGAACATCTGTAATATCTCCAATTGCAAAGATGTTCTTTCGACCCTTGACTCTCAAATTTGCATCTACCTTAATCTTCCCATCAGCATCCACTTCATTTCTCAACACCGTATCCTTAAGCCATGCCGTTCCAAGCGGCTTTGCGGTGCATAGGAAATGACAATCTGCTTCAATGGTCTCTCCTAATGAAGTTCGGTATGTCTTGTCTCCATCTGAAATGGAGTTCAAGTCCACTCTTTGCCCTAGCTTCACGTCAACATTCTTTGATTTAAGCCATTTTAGAGTCTTATCAGAAGCTTTTGGCCCAACAAATTCCATCAGCCTCGGTCCATTGTGCACAAGAGTAACCTTTTTATCTGGAAAATCAACAGCAATCTCTCCAGCAAGTTCAACACCAGTTGGACCACCTCCAATAATCAGAATGGAATTTGCAGACTTTATCTTCTCACATTCTGTCAGTACAAATAAACTTTATAACTTATGTGGTCACTAGAACAATGTATAACATGGTCCAATTCCAATCATTTATATAAATACACAGTCACATAGCATAATCCCATAATTCACAATCATCCTGGAAACAACTATCCAATGGCAACAACCATTTCTAGAGAACTATACAATGAAGTAATTATGTAGGAACAGGGTATTTTCAGCACATTTGCGAATATTGAAATCAACAAATTACTTACTTCCCCTACTAACAAAATATTTACATTCAAATTTTACCTGATACGAATTGATTAAGTCTATCAGTCCTGTTTTTGGGGACAGGATCAGCATGCCCTGTGGCAATAACAAGATAGTCATAAGGAATTTGACGACCATCAGCAGTGACTACTTCAGATTCTGTCATATTGACAGCACTGGATGTAACAATATCGCCATTGGTGAAGTAATCTCTATGATAGATAAGCGACCTCTCTCCAAATGACGGCTCCACCATTGCCCTCAAGTTCGCCCATATAATCTCAAAATATTCCTTCCTGAATTCAATCAAATATACTCAATCAGCTAATCAACTTACTAAAATTGACATGAACGAATTTCACAGTGAAACTCCCAATTCAGATCAAAAGCCCTAAGTTACTCATACTACAGCAAATCGAAATTTCAAATTTCAAACCGATCTTGTGAAATATTTGAGTATGAAGAGGAATTAAAATCGAGAAAATGGATGAAAAAGAGAGAGCATACGGATCAATGAGGGTGACATTAGCAACGAACTGGAGAGATCTAACGAGGGTTGAACCAGCAACACCGCCTCCAACAACAACGACTCTTCTTCCTTCTTTGTTTTCCATTTTTTGAGAGAAGAATGAGGAATTACAATTACTACTGAATTAGGTTTCTGCGATTAAGGAAAAATCTTGAGTTTTTTTTGATACAAAGGAAAAATCTTCAGTGGAGAAAAAGCAAAGAGATGCTCTTAAATTCTTAATTCTTACGCGTACACCAAGCCAGCCTACTATTACTAGTTAATTAATTAAGGTCAAATTACAAATTTGGTCCCTTTCTTTTGCTAAGTTCCCAATTTGCACTTTTAGTTTCGTATCTTTGCAAAAGGTCACAATTTGATCTCATATCATTTTTGGTCTCATATCTTTTGCTTAGGTTGTAGGATTGGTCTCATATCTTTACAAAAAGATCAATCATTAATTGATTTTTTTACAAAGATATAAGACTATTTCTGCACCTGGCCCAAAATTATAGTACCAATCTGCAATAGAACCAAAGATATGGGACCAAATTTATACTTTTTCCATTAATTAAATAATGATTTTGTTATCGAGAAACGCGCTAGTTTGCGCTTAACGTCCCCTTTCTATTTTTGGACAAAAAGCTTGCGCTTCAAGACAAAAAAAAACCAATAATGTTATTTTTGACCCATGGTATGGTATGGGTCACATGTTAAATAAAAATATAGTATTCATAGCAGTGTTGTCATAACCGAACCGGACAAAGACTCGGATAAGTGTTCGGTTCACGGTTTGATTGGTTGAACCAGTTGAACCATTGGTCGAACCGGATGACGCAATAAATAATTATTTTTAATATATCAAATATAAACCCTCTATATTTTTTTGGGGGGTCTAAGAGATGTAACATCCCAATTGTTGAAGAAGGACCTTTTTGATAGATAATAGAATTTGAGAGGCATAAAATAATTATGGAAGTATAATTTACAAGGAGACTTTGGAAGGATATAACTAATGAATGGTAAAATAGGTGAAAAAAGAGATAAAAGTATGAAAGAAAATCTGCCAGGGACTAAACTGAAAAGTAAAGAAGTGAAAGATGTGTTTGTAAGTTACGTTAAAAATAATTATGAGAATGAAACAAAGGTATGAGAGTGTTGTACACAAAATGAGGAATACAATAGTGGAGGAGTTGAGTAGTTTTAAGGGTCTTAATGTGATCTTTCAAAGAATAAAGGGGGTAGGAGCCTAGAAATTAGAAAGTTTGAGGGGCAGAAGTATAGTTTTACCCCCAGAAGGCAGTGAAATGAAAAAAAAATCTGAAATAAAAAAAAAATGCTCAAACCGCCGGTTCGGTCCAACAGTTGGACCCGGTTTTCCGGTTATTCCCGGTCCAACCCCCACTTCGGTTTTTTGGGTTGGACCAACTCGTTCCTCTCTGCGGTTAGCGGTCCGACCGGGCGGTCCGATCCGGTTTTCACATCATTGATTCATAGTTATAGTATACGGTCAAATAATCATTTTGGTCCTAAATGTATGTCTTAATTTTTATTTTAGTTTTTATATTTAAATTGATCTTAAATATTGATAAAATATTTTATTTTGGTCTCAAACTATTAAATTTGATCATATTTTTCTCGTATCTCATTTCAAGTTCAAATGACTTGTTAAGAGAAACTTCTAGCTCTGAATTTGTCGCATTCGAATTTGAAATGAGAGAGATATGATCAACCTTGCTTGTTTGACCATGACAAGAGCGATCTACTTTTAGGACTGATTTGATCTCGTTTTTAATAATTAGTTTTTCGGTCACATAGTTTTTAATAATTAAAATATACAATTTTAGTTGTGAAATATTCTAATTGTCATATATAATTTGGTCCTTCTAACACTTATGTTCTTGAATTTTAGTTGATTTTATACTTTTTGTCTCTCAATTTGTATTGAATTCATACTTGAGTCCATATTTGTATGTTCTGTATCCTTGAATTTGACCAGTAATCAAATCAAATAGTTATTAATTGCGATATTCCAATGACTGAATCGTATATTTTAATTAATCAGGAACTGATTCATTGACTTGATACAAATTCACAAAACAAAATAAGTTTTGTTAATATTAAAGACAAAGGCATCATTTCGGTTCTTAAATTTGACGTTAATTTTTTATTTTGTCCTCTAAATTCGTTTATTATCAACTTTTGTTAGATATTATTATAGAATAATATAAAAATTAATATGTTAATAAATGTCATAATTTATATGTATAATTATGATTTTAGTATGAGGTATCAAGAAAAATTTTAGAATAGAATAAAAGCAAGATATATTTTATATATTCGGATAGAGAAATTAGTAACGAAACAAAGTCCTATCTTTTCTTTTGTGCTAGAGTGACAAATGAAACATGCAAATAGTATTTTGCAATTTTCTAAAGGTAACACGTCTAAATATCCATTATATTAGATAATATAATTAAATCAATGTGAATTACCTTCAAAAGAATGAGATTCCCATGATCAACCTAAGATCAAACGTTTTATAATAATAACATTTTTTTCTCTTGTTCAACTCTTTCTCTTATTTTTAGGGAGCTTCACAAATATTTTCATTTTCAAAGTTTCACATTTTTTTCCTATTTTATTATTTTGTCTAACTTCATCTAATGAATTAACAACAAACTTCATGCAATTTTCAATTTGAGTCAGTATTTAATATTTTTTTCTCTAGTAATTTTATATTACATATCATAAATCAAGTAAAGTTTGCTCTTAATTCATTTGATGAAGTTAGTATAAAAGAGAAATTAATTAAAATTTGAAATTTCAAGGATAAAATTGATAATAAAAAAATTTTGAAAATAAAATTAAAAATTAATATAAAATTTAGAGACTTTTCTTTGTCAGAATAAAATTTAGAGACCAAACAGATATTTTTTCCTTTTTTTTTTGGACTAGAAAAAGATATTTTTCCCAATATAATCTTTTGGTCAAGAAAAGCAGATTGAATTGGAGTAAGCCGTTTTCTTGTTTGATTTGAATGAGTTTCACATAAATGGGCTTGCTTCTAGAAGATCATGTGGTCCAGCTAGCATTCAAACCTAAAAGTGACTAATATGTTGGAAGTTGTTCTAAGATCTAAATTATGGGCCGCAATACAATATTAATCTGGACCTCTAAATGTAAAACAAAATAAATAACAAAATTAAAGAAATGTAAAAAGTAATATAATAGTATTAAAAAATAATTAAGAAGAATTTACCACATGAAGAAAGAATTAGATAATGGAAAAGAAAAATAAAAACCTTGAATATGAAAGAAAAAGAAATCAGATGGTGAAAATGACTCATAAGCAGATAAGCTACATATTTATAGGATAGATGTAGCTACATTCACTTTCTTACTTGCCACGTATCTACCCAATCATCATGTTTTATCTAAAAGAGATTTCCTAGTACACAATTGTCATCCTGAAATTTTTTTTTTTTTGTGAGAGTCTTGAAAAGGTTTTACTTTGAACGCAAACTGCCATTAGGAGTGTGCAAAATCGGGTTCAACCCGACCGAACCCGACACTTTTGATCGGGTTCGGTCGGGTCGGATTTCTTAAACGGGTGACTTCGAATTGAAATTTTGGTAAAAAGTCGGTCTGATCAGGTTGAGTGGGTTAACCCGAGATCATCGAGATATATGGGTTAGCGGTCGGGTTCGGGTTAGAAAAAGTCAACCCGCTCCTTAATACCTCACTCGACGAACCTGTCCGAACCCGACCGATACTCACCCCTAACTGCCATCTTGATTAATTAGTTTTGAGAAGATAAACCACATTTTAGGATCGATTTTTATGTGCATTATATTTTGAATACACTTTTCCAAATTGTGGTTTACTTTTGATGAAATCTACTATTTGTTATCGCGGTTTGCGTTTTACACCTATTTGTTACAATAAATTTAGTTTTTCTGTGTCAATTTCTTAATTTTTAGTATTTTTATGTAAACATTATTTTTGGTCCAAACGTGTGTCAATCTTCTATTCCTCTCCTCTTTTCCTGTTTTGGTTTTTAAAATGAATAAATGTGTTTTGAAATGTTGAAATTTCAGATTTTGATCATTTACACCATTTGGGTTGCTCTATTTTCTATTTTCATTTTCACAAAAAATAAGAAATATAATTGAAAAAATGTGGTTTGTAAAATTTTTCTGAAGATTTTCTCAAAAAAAAAAAACTGAAAAAAAATGTCAAAAATGACGTTTTCAGTATTTTCAAAATAAATTTGTAAAATATAACTTTGTATAAAAATGAGCTATTTAATCATATTAATATTTTCAAAATAAAGCGTTCATGTTTTTTGATATATAAGGCCTAGGCTCCGTTCGTTTGCGCTTATAATAAAATCTGCTCTAATTATAATCAGAGTATGATTATAATCAAAGTTGATTATTTATGTATTGGTGTTTGGATGAAAGTTGATTATTTGGTGTGAAATTATTGAAATGGGTATGTAATGATTGTGGTTGGTAGATAGAAGGGTAATGAAATTGATAAATTGTATAGGGGTAGAAATGGAAGAAAAAGTTGGAAAAAGTAGGAAAAAGTAGGAAAAAGTAAGATGTGATTTGATTATAATCAAAGTGTGTTTGGATGTGATTGTTGCTTTTAAAAAAAATCAAATTTTGTCACTGTTTGCTTTGGGAATCGTGAAAATATGATTATAATCATAAGCAACTTGTGAGGTGCTTATTTGGTTTGGTTAACCATTCTATTTTTGTAGACCAAAAGGACTAAAGTGTAGTAATCAGGCCCCGACATTCGGTAGACTATCAAAAAAATGGTCCACCGTTTGGCACAAGATGAGAGAATGTAAAAAAGCACTCTGGACCCGAAAAAAATTTTCAATGTGGCTCATTTCAAGTATTCAGTCGACCATTTTTTGCATCGGTGGAACGAACGTCGGGCCTGATAGCATTCTCAGGTTGAAATTCGGTTGACCATTTTTTGCATCGGTGGACCGAATTTCGGGCCTGATATTTCGAATCAACCCATTTTCTCTAGTATGCATACATGCAGCCTGGCGTTATGTGAATATTATATACTAGAGGCTTTGCATGTCCTAACGGGCACGCAAATATGTATGTAAAATAAATGAGGGACTAAATCGTTAACACAATAAAAAAGAAGGGATCAAATAATAATTTTTCTCTTATTATTAATTTTGTACTATAGTTTTAAAATGTGGACGACCAGAAAGGNCAAAAAAAAAAAACACATACATATAAATTTTGAAGCGATTCAATAATTGAGAAATGTGAGCCAAGTCTTCGTAACTAAAATACTTACTGAGATCTCTGATGAAAATGAATAAATAAATACTTACTAAGATCTAGAGAGAGAGAAAAACAATGGAGGCTAGTGACTATAGCTACGTACTGATCAACTTTGATAAACGAATATCAATTTCTATAATAAGAAAACGAATCAATTTCTCAAAATTCACAAAAATAAAAGGCATGTTGCAGAAGAATCGAACCTGACAGAAAAGCAGGAATAAACAAAGAAAGCACGCAGAACTGTTTTCCATTTAATTATGCGAAGAAAAATAAAAAACAAGGACGGTGTCACCGTGACTATTTTTTTATAATTTATTTAATTAATGTATTTGGAGCATTGGCTAATAAGTATTAAATGAATCTTAAAAATATAATTATTAGATTAAAATATTTATCTATTTTACTTTCAAGACCAAAATATGTTTACTTAATTTATTAGTTAAAACTTCAACTTTAATTATATTTTTTGATAAAACTTAATTAATATATTTAAAAATATATTTTAATCCCGACTTTGATATTGGTTAGATTTTGGAGCCTAAATATATCCTCCCATAGAAAGTTTGACGGGATCATGAGTATGCTCATTCGAGAAGTGTCACTAATAGACGAAGAGAACAACCTCAACTTGAGGTCAGGCGTGCTCACACGCATTGCCTGAAGTTGGTGCGACATTAAGGAGCCACTCCGCGAGTGATATCGGTGGCTCAGACTACGGATCGGAGCCACATAAAAATTAAGTCCACATCGCTTAGTTTAATTTGGATTCTGAAATACTCTCTCATTTTCTTATAAATAGGAGTAATTCCATACCTTATTAATCTGCTCATTCGATATGTTAGATGGGGGCTCCCTTTTAGGACAACCCATTTAGTTTATTTTCTTTCTCTTTATGAGTCTTTTTTTTTTTTTTGCGCACCAAGATATATGACTTTATTTCTGGTGGATGAAGTCTTCCGATTGGTGCAGAGAGTGTAGTCATTTTCGGAGTTCAACGTCTAGAAGTGAGTCTTGGTGGAGTAGAGATGAAACAATAGTTTCTAAAAATTTTAGTTCTAACAAAAACATCAAATGTAATTATCAATATTTTTATATAATTTATCTTTAATATATTTTCAAAGTTTGTTTAATTAATATATCTTTTATAAAAACATATAATATTAGTAAATGTTTGAATTATATTTATGAAAAAATATAAGTTTGAAATTTTAACTAAATCAAGTAAGGGTTTTTCAATCTTTAAAACACAATAGACAAAATATTTAAAGGTTTATCTAACATGTGGTATAGAACACATGTTAAGAAATATTTAATAAATATTGAAATTATAAAAATAAGCGAATAGCTTTATTTATATTAAAAGATCTGTTTATTTTTCTAAAAGATAATATTGTCCTAGTCTGATTTCTTTGAAATTTATATATTTAATAAAATATAATTAAATGATTGTGTTTTAATATTATATTTGATTTATATATATTAAAAATCATTAATGAAAGTTATCTAAGTTAATAATTAACAAAAAATTGCATTAAGTCTTAGTCCTACGCTCATGTTCAATTAGCGGTAAGATTAAAAGCAGTAATTCACCCTTGCATTATTTATCTATAATATCAATTAAAACTTGAAAGCATGCACACATGAAAAATATTAGGCAGTACGTGATACTCAATTATTTCTAATAAAAAAATTATATTTTTTATTGATTAAAAGTTATAAAGTATGGACACTTCATTTTAAGTGTGTGTTACGACACTATACGACACATATTTATAACTTTTAGAATGTAAAGTCAATTTTTTTTGTGATTTTTATATTACAAAAAATAGAAAATAATGACACCCATGATGTAGATTCCATGATGTAGATTATGAATAAATATTTTAATTTTAAAGTTATATGAATTTTAGTTATATATATATATATATATATACCGTGTCGTGTACTCGAGTCATGTTATTTTAAAAATTTGACATGATGGTTTATTCGTATCAATGTTGTGTTTCATGTCCTTGTCAGTGTCTACGTTTCATAAATTAAGAAATATTTTGTTAATTATGGACATGAATATTCATTATATTTAATTTTTTTTATATAATTAAGCAAAATTTAATTTTAAAATATAATTATTTAATTAAACATGGAAATTTAAAATAAATTAAATAATGGCTGGTAACATTAGTTGTCTTCCAAAAAATAATAAGAGATCTTTTACCGTAAATAATTTTATTTGTTCATTTTATAATTCTTAAGGCTCATTAAATGTTTTTTTAACATGTGTCTTTAGTAAAAAATGAACTAAATCGATTTGATCAAATTAAACAGAACCGAATCAAAGTAAAAATTGAAGTAAACTGACCAATGAATAATTTAATTTGGTTAATAATACATCAAAATCGAATAATTTAGTTCAATTAACAATTTAGATATATAATTAATCGAATTGAACTGCTAGTATTTATATATAGGTTTTTTACTTTTATTATGTTATATGTTATTACATTTAATAAAAAAATTGTTATAATCATTTAATTTTATCATTCTTTTAATTATGTTATGTTATTAAATTATTAAGCAAGCTCATTTAATATTTATTATTCTGTTCATTTTTATAATTCTTAATTAAGGCTTATTAAATGTTTCTTTAACATGTGTATCTTTAAGGCATATATTAGATCAACCCAATATTTAGTAGTAATAATTTTATTAACACTCACTTAATATTTATTATTCTGTACCCTAAAGACACTGATTAGATAAGCTCTAATCTCAATTATTGATTAGCTAGCCTCACTTGATGGGTATGGCATGCAAATAATGCAGAAATTGATCAAATTTATAATTAAGTACAATTGGTGATTGAGGAGATGGATCCTCTAGAATTCCTTTCTCTACATTTCTTGTAGAGTATGAGAGAGAAAAGAAGAGAGAGAAAAAGGAAAATTGGTTTTTGTATATTTTTATTTCATGGAATCCATATTTTTACTCTAACTCCACAAGAAATGCATGAGAATGAACTCCAGAGGATCTAAATCCGGTAATTGAGCAACATGTAGTTAATTAAATAGAATGAGTGTGGAAAGAAACTATATAAAGGGTGGCATTAGGTTAAACAAGAACAACATAAGCAAACTAGCTCATCAATATAATCTTCACCTACATTATATTGAAGAAATTAAAGATGAGCTCTAATAATAGGCCCAATAATTAGGAGGCCCAATTGGCAGAAGATGCCCTTGGCCCAGCACGCCATAGGCCCACAAGGTAGGGTGAGAACGTCCTTAACCCCGCTAAGGCAAAAACGCCCATAACCATAGAGGGCATGGGCGCCCACGGAGCATAAGGACGCAAGGAATAAGGAAACATTCCCTGAACCAATCAGGGACCAATCAAGGATCAACCAAGATCCGCTGTCAATCAAGACAAATCCCTCAAAGATCCTTCCCATGGATTCTGCCTTGGCCATCAAGGCGCCTTACGCAAGTAAGGAAATAGTGATTCACAGATCCTTAATTGGCAAAACAATATCTTCCTACATGAAATAGGAAAGATTATGATTCACCTCCCATATCACTGAAGATATCTCTCCTACAATCAAAGAAGTTTCCTTAAATGGACTCTCCTCAATGAGCCTATAAATACAAGATGATAACCCTCGAAAGGTACATTACTCGCGCTACTCATGCTAGCTCATATTCTTATCTCAATGCTAACTTAAGCTTCGGAGGTGAATCACAGGGGAGACCCCCTGTGATTCATTATCTTTGAGGAAAATCTTGCAGTGAACCGAGAAACGACCCTCGGCCAAATCCTAGTTCATCACTGGCGCCGTCTATGGGGACAAACAAAAAAGCTTTGTTCCTTTAAAAATTTTTTAGCGTGGAAAAGATGGAGAAATTGTCCGATCTAGGGAGTAAATAATAACTCTCCGGCTCACAAGCCTTTGCTATGATTATTTATTTAGCATTATTATTATTATTATCATTATTATTATGATTATTATTTATTCAAAAAAGAAAAAAGAACAAAAAAGAGAGAAGGCATTTTTCGCAGGGAAAGATCCCAACAACCTTAATTGGAAAAAATCGCAGAAACGGCCACAGAAACGCCGTGCAAGTGCCGCACGCACTCATCCGCCGCTGTGGCCACCACCGAACACGTCTTCGCCGCCAGACGCGGCAAATGTCGTCGCCGGTCTGATCTGGAGCTCCCGGTGAGGATTGAACGCTGCGCACAAGACCAGTCACCAATCACCACCAGTCACCGCCGGTCCCGTCTCCACCGCCGAACGTGGCAGACTTCGTCGCCGATCAGCTCTGGAGAAACGCCGCACACTCCAGCCGCCCCACCCTTCGACGACGCACACGCTCCAGTTTTAGCGCCGCACACAGTTGTCCGTCGTTGTGGCTATCACCGGTTGCGACTTCTCCACCGCGCGATGCAGACGCCGTCGCCGGTCGGATCTAGAGGAGCGATGCTGTCCTCCGCTGTAAGGAGCCCCGCTGCAGAAGCTCGCTCTACCGTCACCGGTCTCGTTTCCGCCGCCGAACGCGGCAGACGCCGTCGCCGTTGCCGGAGATGACTATGGCACAACACGGCATCAAGAGTAATCTCTTCCTTTGCTATCTATTAATGCTGAAATTTGAGTGATTGTTGGCTGATTTTTCGGGTTCTGGAAAGATATGATTTTCAATTATTTGACATAATATGATCCGCTTTTGCTAAAATTGATCACAGATTCGTTTTTGCTGTTTAAATTTCGGTTTAACCATGATACCTTCATGTTTGTTTGAAGCTTATTTGACAATTTTTGGGTCTACATATTATCCCAATCACCTAGACTTGAAATTTTTGATCAAATCAAAATGTCCACTAGGTATTTGATAAAATTCCTACAAGAGAAATGAGAAACTCTAACGGAGAATTTGGATAAGATTACATACATACTAACTATGTTTATTGTATAGTATGCTCAAGATGTATAGTTCATAACAAGCTAGGATGTTAATTTCATCCTCATTTGACATAGTTGAAAGAACCCAAGATTTTATACTTTCCAACGGTCCTGCAACTTGTGTTGAAATGTGCTATTGTGAAACCAAGTCTAGTTGTTTCTTTATGCAAAGTCCAATTTGCTGTTTGATTAGCCTAACTACATAGCCTCTTTTATTCAAAAGCAGGTTCTATGCCTAATGAATTATGGCAAAATAAAACCCCATTTATACATGGTCAATGAGTATTTTCTCTAACATGTTGCTCAATACACATAAATACATATGCTTAACCGCTTGTCTTGGAAGGACACTTTTATTGAAATAAAGTGATGCAGGATTTAGTGAGGAAAAATTCACACCTCAAGTGTATTTTATCACAAAACATTATGCGTCAATAATGGTTATGTACCAACACCTTATCAAAGGTCTCATGTTACCGGTCAGAGATCCTGACTAATCGAAACGCAAGTTCATATTAAATTAGCTGCCACCAACGGCACGGGCGCCACCGCGGTAAACGTAGGCGCCGATGGGAGTGCGGACGCCAATACGAATACAGGCGCGGACGCCGATGTGAATACAGGCGCTGCCGCGGGCATGGTTTATCAGATAAGTTTAACTTCTAAACATCTCTCTGATTACGAATTTGCTATTTGCCATTATTTGATCATGGATTTCAATTAGGGTAAATTACAAAATAGGGTCCTGTGGTTTGGCCCCGTTTCAGATAGGGTACATGTGGTTTGAAAAGTTTCAAATTGGGGCCTGAGGTTTACGCCGTTTGCAAAATGGGGTCTAGGTGGTTTTGGCTGTTAAAAATAACGGTGNACCCTATTTTGTAATTTACCCTTTCAATTAATCTGAGAATTCTTGGGACTCTGTATGCTAGCACTTGCTTTAAAATTGTTGTCATAGCTTGAACAAAATTTGAGATTCTGGTTTGAACTAGAAGGCACATGGGGTGTTTGACATAATGACTACGAGAGCTTTGACAAAGTTACATACATACTTACATTTTTGCTTGTTATACTTTGATAAAGTAATCACAATTGTACATGGTTAGCTGTATGGATGAACCTCGAATGTGTCCACAACGGGTTGATTTTGATGCCAGGATTAACTGGTCTGCTTATTATGTGGATGAAATGACATCCCTTGCTTCCTTTCACTAGCACATGCAATTATCTTTCTGCTTCAAATTCATTATACCATCATTACTGTAAGGTATCATAGTACTTTCATTCCTAGATTTCTTCACGGATATATAAAATCCTTTTTGGCCCTTGGCTCAATTTTATATGGATTGGACCTGTTTGAATAATAATACGCATCGAATGCTTGGTTTTAGAACCATTTTTCAAAGGCAAGGTGTAATTAGACAATATCGTTTTAGTCTTTCCCATATATGCTAACAAGCGTTGACCTGACATTGGGATCATGTGATGACTCACCATTTTCTCTATTTAAGAACTTATTCAGGCACTTCTTAGCATTTCGAAATCCTTACACCGGCGCCGCCGTAAGTGTAGGCGTTGCTGTGAGCGTGAGCACCGCAATACGCGAGGCGCCGCTATGGATATTGGCGCCACCATAAAAATTCCTGAGCAATTAGATTAATTTGATAATTTTTCTATATTGACAGTTTAGCTTCGTTTTGAACTTTACAGAAATTCAATAGAGTGAGGCAAGAAAGCCTCCCAAGATTGCACATGAAAACACTTGGCAGTCGCCCACCATGCCCAGGCATACCATTTCAAGGAAGATTAGGCTCTTGATGCCCATTTACTAAAACTATCTCAATGTAGAGACATGGGGACCCCCCATTTGCTAGCGTTTTGGGTCAAGATTCTCGCAATCTACCATCATCAATTTGGAGCATTTCACGGAAAGGAGAGAGTGGTATACTCTAAATAAAAAATAATGTAAAAGTGTCTTGTTGCAAGCATTAATTATTATTCTCAATTCTTTTACTGGATTCATTTATCTTTAAACTGACAGTTTATACTCGAATTATATTAGACAGATGTCTAACCAGAATCGGCGACAAAAGCCTCATATAAATTATAGACATAGAAAGCTAATGGACTCGATCCAAACAACATCCACATTCACATTTAAGAAAACAAAAGTCACGCCTCATCAGGCACCTGACACGCACTGGTCCATAATCGGAGCCTAATTAGGCACAAATCTACAATTACAAGGCCAAACAAGGCGATGACGCCATCTCCAGTACAAAGCCGCCAAGTGGCAAGGGCCCTAACGCCCAACCGGTCCATAACGAAAGCCCAATGAGGCAAAAATCGCTCAAGAGGGACACCCTTAGCGATTCTAGGACGCCCTGACGTCCAGTGAGTATGGCACTCACACCCCAAGCGGACAGATCCTCCCTTGGTTCTAGGACGCTTGACATCCAGTGGGTATGACACTCACACTTCAAGCGGACAGATCCTCCCTTGGTTTTAGGATGCCCTGACGTCCAGTGGGTATGACACCCACACCCCATGCGGACAGATCCTCCCTTGGTTTTAGGACGCCCTGACGTCCAGTGGGTATGACACCCACACCCCATGCGGACATCATCCCTTGGGAGGCTAGCCACAAAAACATGCGCATGTATCGAATATCAACTTTGGGTCCGAGCACCCTCGTGGAAGGCATGGCGTCCTTATCCACGACTACGGGCCATTGCCCTCACAATTAAGTCCCAGCGACTTCGTGGAAAGCATGGCGACCTGACACAAAGACCGCCAAGGTCTTCAGGAGATTCAAATGGGAACTAAGTCTCAAACTTCCCCAGTGAACGCGCCAAAATCATGGACGCCGTAAGCCATGAGGCTAGGAACATGAGAATCCTCCAAACGAAACGAGGACGTCAATGGCGCCATCAAGAAATCATAAGCGAACGACCACGTCGTTAAGCGGGACTGCTCCCCTCGTGGGGACACAATCTCACTTCTTTCGAAGGGACTAGTGATAATAGCCCCAATTGTTGGAGATTGTGCCCTAGGGCCAATCATTTTATAAATATGTTTTGAACATATTAATTAATTTATGGAGATAAATTAATGGTTATCATATTATTAGCGTGTTTACTATGATAACAATCCTTGATTAATTATATGATAAATAATCTAAAACTGTCCCTGGTCGATCATTCACGTGGGAACGTAAATGAACCAAGACCAGCATGACCTCGGTGTATAGAGATACATGCACTAGATGCTTCTCGAGAGTCATGGTGCAATTATGTAAGGGTTACAAGTTGCTGGACCGACCCGGAGAGTCCTGCATGGGTTTAGTCATAAGCGAGCCTCTCCTGTACACCTGTCACGATAGCCTTAGACCTGAGGTCTTGACTATTCCGGCATTGTAGTTGTCAGACTTTGGCCTAGTCTAACGTTGCCCGTAACAGGGTAGCCATAAGGGCTAGGTACGGGTTTGGTTGATTGCCGTGCTGAGGAATGTGGTTGACCAAGATGGGATTTTGTCCCTCATTAAGATGAGAGATATTTAACTGGGCCCCTCGATGAGTCTGTCCAAGGAATGTGTGGCCACACAAGGAAATGGGACTAACTCAGGAAATCGAGAAAGTTGTGGTTTGGATTATGGATGACAATCCCGTGCCTAATCCAGGACCAAAATATCGTGTGACAATAGGAATTATGACAAGGTGGTACTTAGGTTAAGTCGTTAACGTTAAAGCGATAACTCGCGTGTTTTGGGTAGTCGTGATGGCTTGCTAGAGTCCGCTCTCGACTTGTGAGTCATAAAGATGACTTGCTGCCAACTTCACGTGAGGCCTGCTGGGTCACACATGAGCAGGATCAAGATGCCGCACTGGGACACGAATTAGGGTTAATTCGTGAGTCACTTCGGTGACACAATTTAAGACATAGCTAAATGTCTTAGGACATTGAATCTTGTCTTAAATAAATATCTATGAATGTGACATTTAAATTTGTTGGACAAATTTAAATATATATATATATATATTAATTGTAAATAGTTTACAATTAAATTCTTGTTTAAAATATTAGGGAATAATAAATTAAATAGATTTCCTAAAAGTTAGGAGATTATTGATTTATTAAATTCACTAATATTTGGGATAACAAGATAATGGGGTGGCGCCCTTTTTGGTCTAATTTAATTAATGAAAATGTTTTGTTAATTAAATAAAGATAACAAGATTTGAATTTGAATTCAAGATATGATTTTGATTTCAAAATTCAAGTTTGAATTAAGATATTAGGGTAATATTTTAATTCAATATTATTAGGGAATTTGAATTCAAAATTCAAATTTGAATTAAAGATATTAGGGTAATATTTTAATTCAATAATGAATTTAAATTCAAGGATTATCTTTTTGAAAAGATTCTGGATCTGAAATATTAAAGTAATATTTTAATTCAATAATCTTTAAAAGATAACTAGTAGGATATAATTACCTAAAGAGTTTGGGTTGTTATGGAATTCCCTTCTTGAAGATGAGGAGTATGGCGCATATCTTAAAATTCTTGGGGAGCAAGATTTGATCTTGTGTTTTGAATTTAAAGATATAGGCCAAATTCGAATTTCCTAATTAAAATTATTAAAGTAATATTTTAATTATAAAATTTAAAAACCTCATGACTCATCCCAACCAATAGGATTTAAGGAATCAAGATTTGGTTTCAAGATTTGATCTTGTAGACCAATATTTCGATTTACCCATTAAATTTTGAATTATAATATTAGTGTAATATTATAAATCAAAGATATTGGGAATCCTTATCCAAGATTTGAGGGATTTACTAAATGGTTTAGTAAAACTCAAACTCTGGGAATGAGAAGCTATATAAACACACATGCATAAGGGAAGGTAACAAATGAATTTTGTGAGACAAAATTTCGCCTAGTTCTTCCTAGAGAGAGAAGAAAATCGCCAAGCTTGAGTTTTAGAGAGAGAAAGTCATGTTCTTCTTTTAGAGAGAGAATATTGACCTAAACCCTAAAACACCTAGCTCCTTGTGTTTGTTTTGCGCCACTCTTGGGAATTCAAGAAAGGATTCTTGAATTTCCACCTTTGATTTGAAGATTCAAGAAGTGTTCTTAAGTCTCATCGTTTGTTCTTGAACATTCAAGAACTGTTCTTGAACATTCAAGATTCATAGATAATTGTTCCCGTTTTCACTTGGGAAGAAGTGAAGGAGGCTAGCACCTGGGCATCTGCCAAACTGCTCATGTGGATCACCGGTAGAGGAAGGACACTCGGAGTGGACTTCTCAATTCGCAAGTTCATACGCACCGATTGAATTATGGTAAATTTCTTTCCTTAACTGATATAAATGTTGATAGTGGATCCTGGAAGGAATCATAGGGAAGCCAAAAATTTTAATTTACCATGTTTTCGCTGCGCCCACCCTATGATTTCCCAACACCAATATCTAACTGTGTCCAAATGACAAAGTTAGTATCCGAATACATAATCAGGCAAGGACGCCCAAAGGGCACGACACCGCCAAGGAGATCAAAGCGCGTGAGCGCCTAAGTAGCAAAGCAGCACAGGCAGTGCAAAGCACACCTTGAATAAATCCAAAACGGGATAATCACCCAAGCGCCAAGAACGGAAGAACAGAGCACCTCAAAACAAACCAACGAAAAACGTTGTATCTGTCATCCACTCGTGGGGACACATCTCATGGGAACAGAGCTTCACTTCTTTTGTTGGGACTAGTGATAATAGGCCCAATAATTAGGAGGCCCAATTGGCAGAAGATGCCCTGGGCCCAGCACGCCATAGGCCCACAAGGTAGGGCGAGAACGCCCGTAACCCCGCTAAGGCAAGGACGCCCATAACCATAGAGGGCATGGGCGCCCACGGAGCATAAGGACGCAAGGAATAAGGAAACATTCCCTGAACCAATCAGGGACCAATCAAGGATCAACCAAGATCCGCTGTCAATCAAGACAAATCCCTCAAAGATCCTTCCCATGGATTCTGCCTTGGCCATCAAGGCGCCTTACGCAAGTAAGGAAATAGTGATTCACAGATCCTTAATTGGCAAAACAATATCTTCCTACATGAAATAGGAAAGATTATGATTCACCTCCCATATCACTGAAGATATCTCTCTTACAATCAAAGAAGTTTCCTTAAATGGACTCTCTTCAATGAGCCTATAAATACAAGATGATAACCCTAGAAAGGTACATTACTCGCGCTACTCATGCTAGCTCATATTCTTATCTCAATGCTAACTTAAGCTTCGGAGGTGAATCACAGGGGAGACCCCCTGTGATTCATTATCTTGCAGGAAAATCTTGCAGTGAACCGAGAAACGACCCTCAGCCAAATCCTAGTTCATCAGGCTCTATAATGGCTTCTACCATTCTCAGTACTCTTCTCTTTGCATTATTTTTCTCTCTAACCTTAGCAGACTACATCCCCCAATCATCACCACCACCACCACTACCTTCTCCATACAATCATGATCCCCACCACCATTTATCACCACCACCACCACCACTAATCTCTAAGAGACACAAGAAGGTTCGGAGTAGATACGGTGGCCGCAAAGCCGGACCCCACTTATCTCCTCCTCCTTGTGGCTATGCTCCTCCACCACACAATACGAGATTACATGACGGTCGCAAAACTGGACCCCACTTATCTCCTTCTCCTCATAGCTATGCTCCTCCACCACACAATATAAGATCACACGGCGGCCGTAAAGGACGGCGCCACTCATCTTCTCCTCCTCCTCCTCCTTCTCCTACTCACAAGCCCTATAGCTATGCTTCTCCACCACCCCCTCCTTACTACCACTAGACTCCTCATTACTACATGGTAATTATAAGTACCTACACAACACAAGATGCATGCATGTATAGTTTTGACCAAATACTCAAGCTGGTTCCAAAAGTATAGGATAGATTTCAATTTGGTCATAAATGTTTTATTTTTTTTAGATTAGTCATATAAATATTTTTGTAATTTTTTTATTTTTGGTGTCAAACTACTAGATGTGGTTATATGATGTCTTATTTTAAATTCAAATGCGACGAATTGTTCTAAAGTATTGCTCTTGATGAGCGATTATTCTTTTTTATCTAATTAGGATTTTCAACAAACGAGAGGTTAAATCAGGTCTCGAAAAGTAGGCAACTCGTTACACAATTAAAATGTGTGAAGTTGGACATATCTCTCATTTTAATTCTAAATACAACGCCTTCAAAACTACTATGTGTTACTCTTTAAGAAGTTTTTTCTATATTTAATAAGGACTATGGACAACTAAGATTAAATTGCGTCCCAAAAATAGATTTAAGATTAAAAGTAAAAAATATTTATGAAAACATATACAAACAATAAGAAACCATTGAAATATTTAAGACTAATTTAAAATTTATCACTTTAACTTTGAGACCAATGTAAGTATTTGACTTATAGTTTCCCTATTGTCTTCCCTTCACTTGTCTGAAATATTATGTTTATTATTCTTTGAAACTTTTATATTTCTCATTATAGTCTTTTGTTATATTGAAAAAACAGGACATAAAACATCTTCTTTTGCTTGCCATAGATATTTGTTTACTTTTCTTTTAATAAAATTTGGTTATTGATATTAGATTTTGATGAGGGGCGCCTAGCTATGACATGGATATATCAATGAGTGTATTAAACAAATGTGTTTTAATATGACAGGATCTACGAGTATGAGCAAATAATAAAGAAAGCGATGGATGAAATGGAAGACTTGAGAAGAAAATTAAGAAGAATGAAAGCAAAGTATCCATCGCAATCCACATATATCATGTGATGTCAAAATAATAAAAACAAAAAAAGAATTGTGTTAAAATTATTATTAATTCTCCTCCCATGTATCGTACGTTGCCTTGTTTTATTTCCAATTTCTTTATGCTTTTCTTTGTGATGCTTTTCTTCATCCATGTATTTGCTTCTGATAACAAATATTTTATGAATAATGAGGCATTGCTTTGATCTGTTTTTTTAGTCTTCTGCTACGAAGCATGAACATAGACACGATACGGACACAAACATAACAACACGTTAAGTTTTTAAATTACACAACATGACATATATTTATATATAAAAATAATTAAAAATTTTAAAAATTACAATATATTTATAATATATATCATTATTTTTTATTGTTTGTTATATTAAAATTATAAAAAAAATTAATTTAATATTATAAAATTTATAAATATGTGTCGTGTGGGTGTCAAACACGAATACATCTTCTAAATAAAGTGTTCATGCTTTATAGGTCTACTATATTTGTTGCGGATGAGAAACTAATTATTATATCTCTTTTATTATTAAAGAGTAGATTGTTTACAATTTTCTAGCTTCCCAATTTCACTTATCTATTAATTATATCATTGCTTCTAAGTTCTAATCATCTCGAATCAAAGCCAATGTTTGTTCAAAAAAAAAATCAAAGCCAATGCATGCTTCATCGATCCTAGCTAGCTCTTCAATGCATCAACACAAAACACTTGATAGTATGGATTCTTGTTGGATTTTTTAAAACAATAATGCTATAACTAGTCATCTATTTTTCAAAAATAAAAACTATTTAATTATTTTTTAAAACATGTTTTATGATGATAATTGATTTATTGTAATTTAATTTTTATATTTTATACATTGGTTAATAGTCTCTTACTTTTATTAAGGTTTTAAAATTGGTTCCTTAAGTTTGAATTGTTTCAAAAATATCTTTAACTTTAAAAATCATTTTATAAAAATTTTTGTCGACTATAATTTAACTGTTGATACATAAATTTATTTTATTATTATTTTACTTGAATATTATTTAGATATTATCTAAATTCTTATTCATATAAAATTTTAAAAATCATAAAATAAAAAACATTAAAAAAATATGATATAATTAGAATTTTATCTAAATAATATATAATTAAAATGTTTTAACATATTTTTTTATAATTTGAAATATTTAATAAAATCTTATATAATTAGGATAATATCTAAATTATATGTCAATAAAATAAAAATAAAATAAATCCATGCGTCATGCCAAGTCATCTAAACTTTAACACTGTTAGACGTTAGTCAATAGTTAAATTAAAGTCAATAAAATTGTTTTTCTAAAATAATTTTGAAAATGAAAGGATCTTTTTGTTTTTTTTTTTTTTTGACACCTTTCAAACTTAAGAGACCAATTTGAAATCTCAATATAAAATTTTGTGAAAATTAAAAAAAGTTACAAGAAAGAAATCTAAAAGGATTTTTTTTTGGTTATATTTTCTTCTCGAAAAAGAAAATTGTACAATTTTTGGCCAAGAAAACAGATTAAAAACCATTGAATTGGATTAAGCCAATTTTTCTTGTTTGGTGTGAATGAGTTTCACAAAAAATGGGCTTTCGTCTTGTAATAGTAAAGAAGATCTTGCTTGGTCCAGCTAGCATTCAAACCTACAAAGTAAGAACCAATAAACTGTTGGACATGGAAGTTATTGTAAGATCTAAATTATGGGCCACAATAGTCAATACAATCTAGACCCTAAATATGTGGAGAGTGACTAAAAAGTTAAATTAGTATTTGGATTATTTAGAGCATGTTTGGGATTTGGGAACCTTCATCATCTCATCCAAACTGAACTTGAACGTTGAGATGAGATGATCTTATAATGAGATGTGATGAAATGATGTATTAGTGTTTGGATGATTTTAGAGAAAATGATATTAAATAGGGTGTGAAATTATATAAAAGGGTATGTAATGATTATAGTTGGTTGAAATAGGTTCATGAATTTTTTTAATTTGTATAGGGGTAGAAATGACAAAAAATAATGAAATGAGATGGAGATAATGAGATGAGATGATAGATGTTTGATTGTGGTTTGACTGGAATGATATTAAGATGAGATGATTTTGAAAAGCATGAGGATGAGATATTTTTGGTTGAAGGTTTTTGGTCCATCTCATTGGATGAGATGATGGGCCAAAATAAAAATAATATTAAAATTATTTTAATAATACAATTTGGTCCATAAATTTATATCGGTCTCTGGAGTTTGAAACGGGTCAAGTTGACATGTCAAATATTGATGTATACTGGAACTTGGATCCTCTCAATTTGCTTCTTCTAGAGTTCTCTGTAATTGAGAGAGAGACGGCTGAGATTGAAAAAATGAAACACAAGATTTCATTAATCTCAATTGCTATTGTGAAAATTTTACTCCTTTAAATGAAGAGATTACAAAAAATTGCAGAGACCTCAAGTCTAAAGGATCCATTCCCGTCAAGTTGGGTCAAGTTCATTGGTTTTAAATTAGAGAAGGGAGGTGAGATTAACTTCTTTATACTCTTTTCGTTATTTGTAAAGCAACTCCTATAAATGAAGGGGAGAAGAGTATTGAAAATTAAAAGTTAATCTATTATTCTTTTTTTTCTCTGATATATACCCTTTTGCCCCCAGGGTCCACCTCCCACTCAGACCCGACGCCAGGAGCAGACTGGCAGGGTCCCCTCCCACTTCCCCCGGACCTTTTGGAGGGACTAGTGATATACACCCTTTTACCCTTTTGCCCCCAGGGTCCCCTCCCACTCAGACCCGACGCCAGGAGCAATCTGGCAGGGTCCCCTCCCACCTCCAGCTGTCGTGGGCCCACCATACAGATCCCCTCAGATTTTCTTGGACACAATCCCCCAGATCTTGGGATACTTGCCTGACTCTACAGGCACAGGTCAACATCAACCACCTACCACACTGTACCTTCTCCTTCTACATATACACACTCATACACCTTAAACAAGGTAAGTGATGAATCTCTCTACAGATCTTACCCTCACTTCCCACTCCCTCTAACTTGAGCTTCGGAGTGGATTCACAGGGGCCTCCCATGGTGAATCCTTCTTGCAGGTTTCAAGTTCCTCAGGAGGTGGACAAGGATCGCAGGGAGCCTCCTGTGCTTCCTCTTCCGCAGGATCCGACGACCCCAGCCCCTCGGAGACTGCAACACGTTGAGAACTCAAGGTTAGTCCTCCTCGGATCCAGCTTTGTAGTTTTCATTCTCCAACTTCTAACTTCTCAAATAAAGAGAAGAGATCTCAAACCTTTCTCTTTTCCCTCTTTTTTCCGAAAATGCATCAGCTCAATTACACTTGCTAAAGTATGGCTGAATTATGTTTTATTGACCATTGGATGATTTAACTGAAAATGTATGTGCTGACTTTTAATCCAAATCAATGGTGCAGATTTAATACTTTAGCTTTCACACTTTANGAGAGAGAGAGAGAGAGAGGAAGCTTCTTTTACAGTTAACAAATCATATGCAACGTCAATGATATATATTATGTTATAACTTATAGGACATGTATGATATAAATTTATTAGAATCGTACGTAGACAACAAGTAAAAAACAACTTCTATATATATGGTTGAAAAGTGTCATAATATAATATATTTATTTAAAAATCTGAGTTAAGATTTTAGGGCAGTTTTATATGTTAAACTTTGAGAATGGCAGATAAACATAATTGTCTTTGTTAGGGGAGGAATTGAATGAGTCATGTGTTGAAGACTACCCAAGCAATGTGTTGAAGATTACCCCAAAAAAAAATTAATTGAGCTTTATTGTATTAACTCAGCTACTTTCTTTTAATGTGTATACATATGCAACAACACTAAATTCAAATATGCATGTGCATCTGCACTTATTTTGAGCCAGCTTCCTCGACATGAACGAGGTGAACCTTCGGGCACGAAATTTGACAACAATCCGGATGTAGTCTCCCTCGAGTTGGGAGGACTACCAATGCCCGATTCCCAGCTCCAAGAGATACACCAGATTCTGATCACGGATTCGATGACTACCACAACACAGAGGACGTCGGGACATGTCACAAATGCCCACGAAGAAGAAAGCCCTATGTTGCCGTCTTCCACTGATCGCCCGATTGTGCCTACTCAAAATAGAACACAACGCAGTCAACGATGGGAGGAATGGGAAGAATCTGTCAATTTAGGACATTTTGGTCCTTTCGTTTTTGATCCTTTCAGTGGCGCCTTGATAATGCGCAACCTTGAAGAGTGGTTTCAATCTTTTGCGCACATGGAGTCTCAAAACCCAAACGATCTCACGGAATGGTCCAGAGTGCCGAATTTCTCTCTTAAAAGTGACTTGCTGTACAATTGGGCAGCCTCTATGCTTCCCCATGGTCTGGGCCTTGGTATATTCATCTGCCTAAAATGCTCAGAAGGAATACAGTGGGATATGTTCCACGTCAACATCTCCAACAGCTCGCACATAGTTTGGGCCGACAAAAAATTGATTTTCATACCAAGTTTCCATGGTCCCTTTCTAGTCTCACCCCTTAATTGGTTTTTTACAACAAGATGGGCACTCTTCACCACACGACAGTGTTCCATTCAGAGAAGACTTAACTACAGCCCAATGATCCAGTGGGTTGTGGTCAACAATGATTTAAGCAAGACAACGAACAAAAGAAGAAGGCAAGATCAACGAGACTTGGCAACGGAAAGAGCTCGAAAAAGATACAAGATTTCTGATCCATATGTTGCGGTGTTCTCTTGGGGTACGAGCATCACAAAAAGAAAGCGCGAAAGCGAGGCGGGTCAAAGCTCAATCAAACGAATCCGTCCTTCTTTCCCCTCACATATATGGAATCTGCCGAAAGCCATGCTGATAGCTTATCTCACAGAAAATAACATCCTGTTTGTTGATGGGTTCGGGGAGGCTGTCCCAAATCAGCCCCCAAAGACGCCATGAAGTTTTTAGCGTGGAATTGTCGAGGATTTAGGGTCGCCTCGACAAGAAGAAGGACAAGACAGCTCATTCAGAAATTCACACCAAATATCTTGTTCTTTTGTGAGACCCTTTGTAGTGTAGAAGTTTGTAACAGTTTTCTGAGCAGGTGGGGTTATTCTTATTCTGGGGGTAGTAATGCTGTGGGTCGAAAAGGCGGTCTAGTACTTGCCTGGGACAATAATGTTACCTGTACTATCCTTAATGTTTCTGAAAATTGGATCCACGCTTCCTGCTATGACTGTTCCGGAAAACCTTTTTGGTTAACTTGCATATATGGTAGACCTAAAATTAATGAAAGACACGTGGTATGGGATTTTATAAGTTCAATCAAACCTAGAGATGATAATCCCTGGCTGTTATTAGGAGATTTTAATCAAGTTTTAAACACAACGGAAAAGTTAAGTCTTAACCAAGACATCCCCGGGGCACATGCTTTTCAACAGCTTATCAATAACTGTCAATTATTAGACATTCGTCCTGCGGGGAATTGGTACACGTGGAGTAACTCAAGGTAATCACACAATGCGGTGTGGGAAAGACTTGACAGAGCACTAGTTACCGAAAGGTGGCTTTCGCACTACCCAAGCACGTGGCTAAATTGTCTTCACGTTGCTGCCTCGGATCACAGCCCTCTAATATTAGATACGAAAGGAAATATCCCTTTTCGCCACAGACCCAAAAGGTTTGAGCTTTTTTGGCTGTATGAGAATCAGGCATCTGACATCATCAACAGAACTTGGCAAAGGCATTTCTCAGGATCAAACGCCTTCTCGGTGGCGCGCAAGCAAGAAGCAACAATGCATAACTTGCTGACATGGAACAGAAAAGATTTGGGCAATATCCAAAATAAAATTAAAAATCTTCAAAATTCTCTGGATTCACTCCAGAGCCATCTTTCCTTGAATGAGGCAAATAAAATTCAGGCCGAACTCTCTGCCCGTTTGGAACTCAACAAGTGGTTGGAATACGAAGAAATTTTGTGGGCTCAAAAGGCTAGACAACTTTGGTTGGTTGGAGGAGACCGTAATACAAAATTTTTTCATACAGTGGTTCAAAAAAGAAGGATTGCCAACAAGATTTTAAAAATACAGGATACAGCGGGCAATTGGATTGAAGATTATACAGAAATGGAGGCCTTCATTGGCAACTTTTTTCAGTGTGCATATACTTACCCTGCAGAGCCACAACAAGCCTACATTCTTCAGGAACTGGAGTCCTTGGAACTGCCTCAAATTGCAGATCAGGATAAAACAAGTTTGGACAGTCCGTTTACAGACGAAGAGATCACCACGGCTGTATTTCAACTTAAGTCCTTCAAAGCTCCGGGACCGGACGGCTTTCCTGCGGAATTTTTCCGAAAATTTTGGGACTTAATTAAGACAGACATTTTCGGTATGATTAAGGACTTTCAGAGGACGGGCTACCTTCTCAAAGAATACAATCAGACTTTCATCTCATTAATCCCAAAGATCAACGACCCTTCTTCTGTTTCACATTTCCGACCCATCGGTTTATGCAACACCATCTATAAAATAATTGCTAAAGTACTGGTCAACAGAATGCAGCCGTTCATCGGTCAGTGGATATCACCCAATCAGAATGGCTTTATTAAAGGAAGGCAGATTGCTGACAATATCACCTTAGTCAGCGAGCTCATGCATTATATTCACAAGGCGAAAAAAAGCAAATCACAATGGTGCGCTCTGAAGCTTGATATGTCCAAAGCTTATGACAAGCTTGGCTGGAATTTTATCAAGGCAGTCATGAGCAAGATGAATTTCCCTGCCTCCTTCCTCAATATGATTACTCAATGCATCTCCACGGTCAGCTACACCTTACTCCTAAATGGCCATAAGGTGAATTCTTTTGGTGCTCAGAGAGGGGTCCGTCAAGGGGATCCGCTTTCCCCCTTCCTTTTCATCATTGCGGCTAATACCTTATCAGCGCTCCTTCTTAAAGCGGAAAAAGAAAAGAAGATTCAGGGTATCAGATTCGCGAATAGAGGGCCGATGATATCTCACCTCATGTATGCTGATGACATCATTCTCTTTTTCAAAGCCAATCAGAACTCTTGCCAACAGATTTCAATCATCCTGGATCATTATTGCAGCTTAGCAGGTCAGGAGGTTAATAAAGACAAATCTCTGGCTGTCTTTAGTCCGAACACACCACGTCATTTCAGGAAATTTATGGCAGCCACTTTGAAAGTTAAGCAAGCCAATCATTTGGGGAAGTATCTGGGTGTCTACGTTGACGGGAAGAATTACATAAAGAGAAATGCTACTGATCTCATCGATCGCTTCCAACACAGGCTTCAAGGCTGGAAGGCTAACTTACTGTCTCAAGCAGGAAGATCTGTCTTAATTCAGGCGGTGCTTCAAGCAGACCCTATCTATAAATTCTCCGTTTTTCAGTTACCAAAGAAATACACTACTAAGATGGAATCTATCATGGTGGATTTCTTTTGGGGCTACAAAACAGAAGGCAAACGAATGCATCTTATCAATAAACGGCGTCTGTTCTCTCCTAAAAGGTCGGGAGGCCTGGGCTTTAGACATCTCTCGGTTGTTAATGAGTCTCTACTTGCTAAACACGGCTGGAAGTGGATTACCTCTCCCTCTTCTCTCTCGAGTTCGTGGTTTCTCCATAAATACAAGTCTCCAAATACGGAATTCAGTTTCCGCAAAACGACCCAGGATACCTGGGTCTGGAGAGGTATTCGTAACTCCATTCCAATCATTGAAAGCAAGTTATCCTGGCAGGTTGGAAACGGCGCTAATATTGATATCACGAGCAAATATTGGATGTTCCCGTGGGATGGCGATCCAGGTACCTACAAAGTCCAAGATCTAATGGAGAATCAACAGTGGAATCATATTAAATTGGAAGAGCTTTATCCTTGGCACCAACTTATGCAAATCAAGTCTATCACTATTCCTTACACGCAGCATAGCGACTCCCTAATATGGCAAGGCGCGCCATCAGGGAAATACACGCCTTCCAAAGGATATATCACACTTATTCAGGAAAGACAAATGAGTGAAAGTTCTCCTCACAGTATCAACTGGAATCGCTTCTGGAAACTTCATTTACCCAGGAAAATCCTCCTTTTCATCTGGAAGCTCATCAATGGGGCCCTCCCGGTGGGCGACATCCTCCGAGCACATCATTTCAACTGTAACATCTCTTGTATTTTCTGCCAGGATGAACCCGAGACGGTTGATCACCTCTTCATGCACTGTCATTTCGCCAGAGCAGTTTGGTTTGGTTCTCCTCTCTGTTTTGTTTTTATGCAGGATAGGACGATGACTCTCGTTCAACGGCTCACCTCCTTTTGTGCGGACTGGCTCAAAGATGACGACCACAATCTATCTCTGCTCTCATGGTTCTTCGTCACCCTCCACAAGATTTGGGAATCCAGAAATAATTTGTATTGGCGAGGGGAAGAGATTCACCCGATGCAGCTCATCCAATCGATCCAAAGAACTCTCTCTTTCTACAACAATGCTATATCTGTGGAGACATCGAGCCTTCAAGACAATCAGCCCGCTCACCGACACAATTCTCCTTACGACAGCTTTTCCCGTTCGATGTTGGTTACGTTTACCTTTACCGTACTTTTCTCCTCGGAAGACAGGGATAACAGCAAATTTTTCAAGATTATCCTGTGCCAGGGCGAAAATTGCATCTTTGCAGCAGGTAAGCGTACCACCAAATCCTTGTCTAAAGCGGTGGAGACTTTGTACACATGCAGAGAGATTGTGCTCAAACTGCATCACCATTTACACGGGAGAATTGCTCTCACCTTCTCCTACAAACATTTGGCGAACATCTTCAACCGTGGAGGATCTACAGTCAACGAAAGCTTGCTCACAACGGACATCAAAAACCTTCTTTCTCATGTCGACTTGAAGGTTCATCATGCCCCGCCGGCGCTCGCCAAGGAGCTTTTTAGTTGGCTTCCGACTTATTTGTTCCTTCGAGACAAACTTTATGTTATTTTTTCTGATCTTCATTTGTAACTGATCTTTTGTGCGTATCAAAAAAAATTTAAAAGTAAAAAGTAATAATTCCAATCATGTATGGAATTATGTGTGTTACAGTGACGTTTCATGACTTTGATCTCCAACTTTGTGTGTGAAAGCAGCAAAGGTGCCCGCAAAAACCAAAGTTGAGATCAGGAACAAAGCAGCAAAGGTGTCCGTAAAATTCGACTTAGTTGAATTTTTAATATGTTTTAAACTCTTGAGTGAACAATTTCATATTTATGATAAGAGTTTAGTCTTAGTTGTTTTCTATAGCCTTAGAATAATTTGAGTAATTTCCTAGGTTTAGTAGTATTGTTTGATTTTTATAGACCAATTTGAGAGAAACCCAGCCTAGTTGGAAGCTATGGATATGCAAAGTTTTAAAACCGGGCGTGTCATAACTTATTCATCTGAACTCCGTTTTGTACAAATTTTATATCAATTTTTTTATTTTTTCGTGATCTACACAATAATATAACTTTCAGAGTCTGAAAACACACTTTTTTAATCCGAAAGTTATACCATTGTGTAGAGTACGATAATTTTCGAATTCAAAAAGTGTGTTCTCAGACTCTGAAAGTTATACCATTGTGTAGAGCACGAAAAAATAAAAAAATTGATATAAAATTTATACAAAACGGAGTTCAGATGAATAAGTTATGGATCTTCAAAGTTTTAAAACCAAGACTGGTGCGATTTCTGAGCAAATCGCAGACTGAGCTGCGATTTGCTCAGACTGACAAATCGCAGCTCAGTCTGCGATTTCTTTATTTTTTTTTAAAAAAAATTGAAAATAAACAGGTGCCACGTGGCACCCATATGCGGAATTATTTTTTTTGGGTGATTAAAATCTTTTTTTTAATTTTTTGTATTATATAAATTAAAAAACCGGCTTGTGGGACCAAGAGCAAGATTTGATCTTGCATTTTGATTCTCAAAGATTGCATTTTGAATTCAATTAAGATATTAAGGTAATATTTTAATTAAGAATTCAAGTCCTAAAATTATAATATTATTGTAATCTTATAATTTTATAATTTGATAATCCACTAATTTAGGAATTCCCTAATTATAATTATCAAATTTTCCCAACTCTATATATAGGACCTAGGAAGTCGACTTGCACCTCACTTGTTCATTCAAGAGAGAGAAAAATTAGGCTCCCTAGAGTTTAGAGAGAGAGGAAGTCGAATTTCTCAACCAAGAGAGAGAATTCGACTTGCACCCTAGTTTTAGGGTTTTTGAGGAAAAACCAAGAAGAGTTCTTGTGTTCTTAGGCGCAACCCATTTTCTTGGTTCAAGAATTGTTCTTGATCACCAAGAACCGTAGATTGGAGTCCCGAGTTCTTTTGGAGAAAAAAACTGAAGGCGCTACTTGGTGTCAGCAAACTGTTCGTGTGGATTACCGGCGGAGGAAGGACACACACTCGGGTGGACTTCTCGGAATCGCATCACTCAAATCGGACCGATTGAAATCTTAGGTATACTTCTTCCTTTACTGGTGTAAATTCAATTAGTGGATCCTGTAGGAAATCACAAGCTGCGCAATTTTTGGTATTATTTTTGGTATTTTAAATTTTTTGCTTCAGCTGCGCTCCGCTCTGTGATTTCCCAACAACTGATCCATATTTCGTATTCACGAGATATAATATTGGATGTGGTTGTTGGGAAAAATAACAATATTTATAAAAATAAATATAACCTTTCCCCCTTGAGAATAACCAGAGAAATAAGATGAAGAAACACAATCACAACACAGAGAGAAATTAACGTGGGAAACCCAAACCAGGAAAAAAACCACGACCGTTGCCAAAAGACAACCAGAGAAAAATACTATATGAAAATTTTTACATCACACAATATTCTCTCAACCCTTGACCCAAGTACACCCACACTCTCACAAAGCAACAATTTAACTACACCTTCCACACTCTACAAATACAAGAGAAGAAGGAATTTCAAAGTCAAATACAATGCTTAAAGTGTTTTGACTTGGTGTATCTCCTCAGCTAACTACTAATATATTTATAAGCATCCCAAACCTTAGTCATAAAGGAATTACTTGATCACTAAGTAACTTCCTTAACCACTAAAGATGCTAATCCCCAAATATATGGTAACTAACTGAATTACAAGTCAGAAAAGATTACACAAGATTTTCCCAAATCTTAATCAAATAAGATTGCAATCTTTACAAATCTTTCCCTATTACCATTTTCAATCAACTACCTAACAGTGGTTTTGCTTGATATAATTATAATAATAACTTCTTGATCATCTTTATTGGGCTATGATGGTGGACTTCGTGATTATTCTCTAGGACTTCATATTCTCATCTTTCCATATTCATTCTGTTATCTTTTCTTTAGTTTCTTTATGTTCTTTATTATTTTCTTCTTTTCATCATAATAATATTGCTAACCCACAAAACATTGGACTTGAATTCGTAATTATTTAAACAATCAATTGTTATTCTCATTCAAGAAGTTCCGCGAGAGATCTGACCTTGGGTTGTGCACTATATTATATATAAATATAATATTCGAGCATAACTTGAGTATTAATTTAGTGACACTAACGACGAATGCCCGATCAAAGTCCGACCCACGATCAGGCCTACTCACAACCTCTGAACCTCACATAAAATAAAGCTCATTGGTAATTGTCATTACAGGCTCTTGATCGATCTCTCATTATTATTATTTTTTTGGGATACAACACCTAGAGGATTGATCTTTTATTATGAAAATTTATCCATTGAAGAATACAATAAAAATAAAAAATTGGCAAAAGTACTTTTTGTAGTTCTAAAGTATGAAATAAATTTTAATTATACTTCTAAAGTTTATTTTTGATCAATTATATTTTTAAAGTATGAGGCCAATTTTAGTTGTACTTTTAAAATTAATTTAGATTAAATCTACCCTTAATATTTTATCCCAAAATAGGAATACAATTCACACAAAAAAAAATTGGATATATAATTGATTCAAAAAAAAATTTTGGATTCAATTGAAATAATCATATATTTTGGGGTTACAATTGATTCAAAAAATTTTAAAATTATAACTAAAACTAAAACTAATCTCATATTTTAAAAATATTAAAAAATATTTTTGTGTAAAAATTTCGAAACGCATTCTTTATTGATAACCTTGGCATGCTAGCTGTTTATTGAGATAAAGTTAATGAATGTCCATGGAAAACGAAAGTAGCCCAAACAATCACATGTGGAGCAAAATTAACAATAACTACTCTTGACTTTCCTAGGGTCTGCTAATTAATACATTTAACTGATTAAGCTATACATCTCGCTTAAAGAAGAGATCATCGAGATTCAGATAATATTTCTTTCTGTAATGAAAGTCATTCATTCTCACATTAAATGTATAATTTTACAAGTGCAGTGTGGTAATTTAATTTCATTATTGTCCAGCCTTTGATTTTTTTTTTTTGGCCAACAGCCTTTGAATTAGTAGGTGATGAATGATGACATTAATTTTTGTTCGATAATGTTAATGTCAAAAATTAGGTCAAATTCCAGCTACCCTGCCTATCCATCTCCACCTACTCTTTTATCTTCTTTCTTCCTCCTCCTTATGTACATATATATAGTCATAGGCAAAGCAGTCTCACTAATATAATTGATTAATTAATACGTGGTAAGTTTTTTTTTATTTGTATATTTTATTAGAAGTAATAATATATGATATATTGGCAAATGCCAAATATGAACACTTATCTTAATAGATATTCGAACAATCGAACCTTATTCATTTAAGTTGTGAAAAAATAGTCTTTTTTTATCATACTTAACTCTATTTCTTTTGTTGCTCATCTATATATGAAGTTTTGTTCTGATTAGTCCAAACTCAAATGAACTAGAGTTAAGTATAATTATAACAAAACTTCTTTCAAATATAATTAAGTATGATGAGCAACAAAAGAAAGTCTAGTCATAGTAAGCAGTCCAAAATTTATAAATTCAAATGAACTAAGAGTTTTTACTATGACTAATTATTTATAAGTTTTGTTCTGCATACTTAGTCATAGTAAAAAAGTCTTTCAACTTATAATAATTATATTTATAAATTTTTGAATTTAATATTTTATTTAAATGATATTAAATTGCTTAGCTAGTTCTAATTCAAAGTAAAAAATATTTATAATGTTGAGAATATTACATATATTTTATAATATTATCTGGGATTATGTGGGATTCACATGTTAAAAATATATATTATATTATGTAAGAGTGTTAAACAAAAGTCTCGCATTGCCTAATCTATGGATGAGTCAAGAGTATATATATTAAGATGTGAAAAGAGGGGGTAATGAAGTGGAGAAGAAGGAAGGTCTCGCGCACACAAACATGAGCCTCCAGTGGTCAATCGTAGTTGAAAAATGACGATTTCTCCTTCTGTGCACGTAGATGAGGGCGTCGAGACTTTTTATAAAATCAAATTTTATATTTTGTAAACATTATTTCTGATATTTATGGCTTACCTGAAAACTCTCTTCTTATGGTGTATTAAACTTGGGCTGTTTCATACCAGAAAATAATGGCATTCAAATTGTGTTTATGACTTTAAAATGCGTTTATGAGTTGTTAAAACAATTTAATACGTGATTAAATTGTTTTAATCAATCATAATCCTACCCAACGTCTCTGTTAGCTGCCTTAATATATACGAATGTGTTATAGACTCAGGGAATAATCTGACCCAACTCACTGATATTATCTTCTACTGTTCTGTGGTCTTGTATCAACAAGAAGAGTTTGTTTAATCATGGAGAGTATCGCTTCCAATTTACTAAAGTTTGAGAAATTAAACTCGTAAGAACAGTGTCTTTGTCAAACGACTCAAACTAAATTCTATTATAGAAATTTGTGCATATCCCCAACATAAATAAATACTTTTTATTCAATGAAAAATAGTGGCCTTTAATTCATTGATTAAGTTAACTTTTCGTAAAATATGAACGTCAAGAGTATCCTCTTTAGTCATTCCAGAGTGAATTGTTTATTAGGTTTTTGTTGCTTCCAAGTGTTGATGAAAGATTAGTTAATTAGCAATTAAAATATAGTGATATCGCAATAATGGAGGCATATATAAAGAAGCCTAGCCAATTCCCTATGCAGGACAGCTTGAGAGTAACATGCACCCAAGTGTGGGGAGCACAGAAATTAAGCAAGTGGGGTTAATTAATTTAATTTGCTCCATTTTTTGGAATAGTATTATTTTTTTAAAAATGATTTAAGTTCCATTTCTGAGAGAGTATTTTAAGATTAAATTCATATTCACCTTAATGTAGAAAGCTGATGTGTCCTTTTTTCTTAAGGTGAAAATTGTGTACGTGTTCATTTGAATTTATAAATTTTGGACAAAAAAACCATGTGGGGTAGTAATGGATACACAGTGCCTGCATATCGTAAATGATATTCATTAATAGGCCAATAATCAATACTATTGATCGATATTGGACCCTGTACTTTTAGTTGTGTTATCAAATCAGATCCTGCTCTTTTCCTACAATCGATAAAAAACCAACAAAAAAAGCGAGTATTTAAAACCACGAGATTCTCTATCGTTATTTGTTAATTAATACTTATTTCGGATTCTGAATATTTGATGTTTTAGAGAATTATTTTTTTTTAAAATATCTGATGTTTTATGAATTCTAAAGGATATTAATTATTTTTATACCATTCTATTCCTTTAAATCTAATGAGTAATAAAAACTACAATTGATTTATGTGATTAACTAGTAGT
The DNA here is from genome assembly GCA_003254925.1 of Chamaecrista fasciculata. Classification (NCBI taxonomy): domain Eukaryota; kingdom Viridiplantae; phylum Streptophyta; class Magnoliopsida; order Fabales; family Fabaceae; genus Chamaecrista; species Chamaecrista fasciculata. The sequence goes on from QANZ01022607.1 coordinate 43,936, forward strand.
TATTTAATAGGGATAATTTAGTCATTCTACCTCATTTTTCTCTTCATTCTATGTGTGCTAATCATTTTCTTAATCTATGTGTAAAAACCTTAAACACCAAATATATAGAACCGGAGGGAGTATATTATCGCAGAGAAAAGTTTAAATTTAGAGTTTGGTTGTGAACTTGTGATTACATTTACTCCCTAATCCAATTATTGGATTCGCCTCATCTCGCGTACGTGTTTTAGTAAGCAAAATACTAATGGGTAAATTTTAAATAAGAAAATTAATGAATTCGGTTTCTGCTTATTCTTTATTCTAATTAACAAATATGAGATATCAGATATATTCAATTTTAAATTAAGATATTATCCGTGTACCACCAAATGCCTCCTAAAAAGAAAATGTATGTGAAAAAATATATTGAAAGCAAGTTTCTATTTTAAAGGAAAAAATTATAAACATATTTTAAACAATATTAAATATTGTTAGAAATATCAAAGCTGAACACAATATATTTTTTAGAAGACTTTAAAATATTCTTAGAAATCTTTTAATTCGTCCAAATAAAATTTTTAAAATTTCAATTAATCACAGTTTCCTAAAATTTGATTTATAATAATAGTAATAAATCTGTGCACCAAACACTCTTAATTATGGGGATTGGAAATTCATTATTTTCATATATATATATATATAAACTCTGTATGTTCATTTCACAATATTATATATATATATATAATATTGTGAAAGGTCAACAACCCAAAGGGCGTAGATTGGTGGTAACTCTTTATGTGCACTAGAAGTTACCAGAGGTTCATTGTAATATTAATGTCGGCAGATTAAAAACCTTAATAATTAGTATCACCGTTTGTTTAATAAGAAAGGTTTAAACTACATGGTTTTGTTTTCAGCGAAAGGTAGAGTTTTGATGGCAGCATGCTTTTGTTTATTTATAAATATATATAATCATGTGCTATAGGATACAGACAAGCATGCCACACGAAAGAATTCCCAATACAATGCAAGGGACTCAAACTTACCTACCAAGCTCATTAATTTAATGCAACATATTGGTTTCCCAATGCGCCTTTCAACTTTTTATTTTCCTTTTTAATAATACTCCCTCCGGTTCTATATATCTGATGTTTAAGGTAAATGCACACAAATTAAGAAAATGATTAGTTCACATAAAATGAAAAGAAAAATGAGATAAAAAGACTAAACTATCCCTATTAAATTACTTGAGAAATGTTTATTCATTTATGACTCTACTATATATAATAGGGATAGAATGATAAAAAAATAATTGTTCTCTTAAATTTGTAAAACATCAGATATTTTGAAACAAAAAAAGTTCTCCAAAACATCAGATATATAGAACCGGAGGGAGTAGTTGTTTCGAACTACATGGATTAAGCTTTTTTACGACTAGTCCCAATTTATACTTTAGAATATTATTTTATGGATTTATTTAACATGTGCGCTTTTGGTCAAAGTGCACTTTTTGTCCCATAACTTTTACTAAAGTTTCAATTTGGTCCCATAACTTTTTTTATTGCACTTTTGGTCCGATATCTGTTGGTTAGGTTACAGAATTTGTCTCATATCTTTGCAAAAAGTTTCACCGCCAGTCCCATTTGATCCAAAAATATCAGACCAATTCTGCACTTGACCTAAAGATATGAGACCAATTTTGCAACCTGACTAAAAAATATAGGATCAATTCTGCAACATGAGTCAAAGATATGGGACCAAAAGTGTACCACGAGACTAAATATGCAACTTGAGCAAAAGATATGGGACCAAAAGTACAAAAAAAAAGTTATGGGACTAAAAGTCCAATTTGGCCTATATATAAACAAATTTGCACTACAAATTTTCCTACCAAAACAACCATTTTATATTAAGCAATTTTTCTTTAATAAAAGGGAGTATATATTCATTGATTAGTTTAAAATGATTAAATTAAAAAAAAAAGGTGCTCTTCAATCTAGATTATTTAATTTACTATAAATGTATACATAATTCAATATAAATAAAATCAATCTAAAAATAAAATCATTCCTGATAAAAAAAAGTTTTTTTAAAAAAATATTTGATTAGTAGTATAAATAATTCAATAAAAACGTTTTTTTTTAGAGTATACTTAACCCCCCTACTCAAAGAAGAAAGCCATGCAGATGCATATTGACAAGTTAAAGAGCCTAAGGTACCATTTAACTAAGGCCACACAAGGTACTTTTGTAAGTACTACTTGGGAGAAGATATACTAAAGTTCACGTACTCATAAAGTTAACGAAATTCAATTTGATTAACCTATAACTATATCATGCCATCTAAATTTTTGAAGTTTTATAATCTTACACCCTATTTTAATGGAACTTCATCATCAATGTGTGACATACATTTTGATGTGTACTACTGTAACTAGCTACAGTACTACATACAGTTCCACAATAGTCTTATGTGGAATTTGCAAAGTTTAATATATATGTGATAAAATGGCCATTTTGGCCTAATTTGGAAGTCCCACATCGGTGGGACTTAAGCTTGTAAGGGGGGGTTGTGGGGTATAAATAGAACCCCCTCCTCATTTGTAAAATCATCCCAAAATTTGTATTCTCTCTTCTCTTATATAATATTGACGGTGCTGCCCGAAGTCGTAGGCATAATTGGCTGAACTCCAAAATCAATTTGGTGTGTTCTTTTTTATTTCTTATTTACTTATTTGTTATTTATTTGCGGTATTTCTTTTCTTAGTTGGTAGATAATATTCAATAAGTTTGGGTGGGATATTGTTGGGTTATATTATTATAAACTTTTGGGTAGAGAGGAATATTATAAAAGTGGTTCCTTCTAAGGAGATTGGTTTTTAAGTGGGACCGTTTGTGACCTCACCAATCTTTCCTGGGAACTGGTGAAATAGTATAAACTCCTTAGGAGAGTTCAATATTTACCCCATATCCCCTTACAAGTGGTATCAGAGCCGAAGGTTCGTCCTAGGCTTGTTTGTATTGTATTGAATATTATCTACCAACTAAGAAAAGAAATACCGCAAATAAATAACAAATAAGTAAATAAGAAATAAGAAAGAACACACTAGATTGATTTCGGAGTTCAGCCAATTATGCCTACGTCTCCGGGCAGCACCGCCAATATTATATAAGAGAAGAGGGAATACAAATTTTGGGATGATTTTACAAATGAGGAGGGGGTTCTATTTATACCCCACAAACCCCCCTTACAAGCTTAAGTCCCACCGATGTGGGACTTCCAAATTAGGCCAAAATGGCCATTTTATCACAAATCTCCACCTTGGACTAATTTTGAAGTCCTTCCAAATTTCATCGTCTCGACAAATTGCAGTGCTGCCTCCAAATGCGCCTTGTGGCGCCAAATCAAATGTGCAGGATATTCACCAAGTCTAAACAATGTTTAAACTTGGCTGACGTCACCACCTTAGTCATCATATCTGCAGGATTCTCCATAGTGCTTATCTTCATGAGAAGTATCTCGCCTTCTTCAAGAATTTCTCGTACGAAATGATAGCGAACATCAATGTGCTTCGTTCTTGCATGAAAGACTTGATTCTTAGCTAAGTGAATAGCACTCTCACTGTCACAATGCACTTTGATGTGCATTTGACCAACTCCCAAATCTCCCAGTAATCCTTGAAGCCAAATTGCCTCCTTGACAGCTTCTGTAACTACCATATACTCTGCCTCTGTTGTAGACAAAGCCACTGTTGACTGTAAGGTAGACTTCCAACTAACTGGCGCCTTTGCTAACGTGAACAAGTAGCCAGTTGTAGATCGTCGCTTATCCAAATCTCCTGCATAGTCTGAGTCACAGTATCCAATCAAACTTTGACTAAGTGGATTTTCCTGCTCGAACACTAAACCAACATCTACAGTATTATGAATATACCGTAGAATCCATTTCACAGCTTCCCAATGACCTCTACCAGGGTCATGCTACCTGCTTACCACTCCAACTGTTTAGAGATATCAGGTCTCGTACACACCATTGCATACATCAAGCTACCAACTGCATTAGCATATGGTGTGTGCAAGACCTGATATGTCTCAAGCAGTTGGAGTGGTAAGCAGGTACATGCATGACCCTGGCAGAGGTCATTGGCAAGCTGTGAAATGGATTCTACGGTATATTCATAATACTGTAGATGTTGGTTTAGTGTTCGAGCAGGAAAATCCACTTAGTCAAAGTCTGATTGGATATTGTGACTCAAACTATGCGGGAGATTCGGATAAGCGACGATCTACAACTGGCTACTTGTTCACGTTAGCAAAGGCGCCAGTTAGTTGGAAGTCTACCTTACAATCAACAGTGGCTTTGTCTACAACAGAGGCAGAGTATATGGCAGTTACAGAAGCTGTCAAGGAGGCAATTTGGCTTCAAGGATTACTGGGAGATTTGGGAGTTGGTCAAATGCACATCAAAGTGCATTGTGACAGTGAGAGTGCTATTCACTTAGCTAAGAATCAAGTCTTTCATGCAAGAACGAAGCACATTGATGTTCGCTATCATTTCGTACGAGAAATTCTCGAAGAAGGCGAGATACTTCTCATGAAGATAAGCACTACGGAGAATCCTGCAGATATGATGACTAAGGTGGTGACGTCAGCCAAGTTTAAACATTGGTTAGACTTGGTGAATATCCTGCACATTTGATTTGGCGCCACAAGGCGCATTTGGAGGCAGCACTGCAATTTGTCGAGACGATGAAATTTGGAAGGAATTCAAAATTAGTCCAAGGTGGAGATTTGTGATAAAATGGCCATTTTGGCCTAATTTGGAAGTCCCATATCAGTATAGTTTCATCCAATGAGGCGATTATTAATTAATTGTTCTTTAATTTCCATGTGGCAATAACGGCAACAATTTGATCAGCTGCTGCTATGATTCTTAATTATTAAATTATATGAGAAATTGTATTTTTATCTTGAAATAAATATAAAATGTTATTATAATAAGTATATATAGAGGGCTATAGGCTATCTATTGGAATAGGAATATACATGATTGAGCGACAGAGAAGTATGGAATTGAAGGTATCCATTATATAGTTTAATTTCCTTTTCAATATATAGTGTACATATGGTTTTGAACTTTTGATTCCCCACTGTGGGATTGATATTTAGGATCAGGTTCTTCTGTGTGGTTGTGTGTGGAAGCACTATGAGTGAGTGTGCCTAAAGATCCCCCCTATCTTTCTATCTATGAGGCTAGTTTTATAGCGTCACTATAGCTTCTATTAATAGAAAAAGACGCCATAAAGAAGAAGATCATGACATTTTGGTCAAACTTATTCTTGATGCCCACAAACTCACAACTTGCCTCTGCTTCCTCATATATATTTATTCCCATTGTCTGCTCTATATCTAATCATTCTAAATTCATCTTCAAATATTTTCAGATCCGGCATACTATTTGACCTCCCGAAAAAAAGGATTTTCAATATTGGCCAGAAAAAACAAATCCATACTGCAAGGCTAGCCGGCCACTTGATGCAGTATTATTTATGATTCGGAATAATATAACATGCATGCTTGCAAGGATATGCTAGTGGAGATCATCCACTAACCCAAAGAAAATTAAGGATGATATATATGATGTTCATTCTTCAATTTATTGGTTGAATTAATTAATTAAGAAATAAAATAACGACGACGATCCATAAAACTCTTGAGGTTCCAAGCGCATCAGGAATCAATTCTAAGGTGGGGAAAGGTGGGAGGAACAATTAAGTTTGGGAAAAGAACTTATTGTTAAATAATATTAATAATCAATTTTAATTTTTGACCTAATTGAGTATAGCTGACTTTCATAACATGGATGCAAACATCTATTGATAGAGAATCTTTGGGCCATTTTTTACTTAATAAGTTGGGCCTTTTCTATTCAGTTAGTCAAGATGTGGGTTGGAACTACTAGTAAACTAGTCAATTAATGCCCAATGGACTATATATAGGCCCTGATTCAAAAGTATTTAATAATCAAACACCTCATGAATCCCTCCCAATAAGAACCCATGCATGTACCTTCTACTAGGCTTCTACCTCTATTAATTAATTCTAAGTATGAGTTAACTCACTTGAAAAAGAAATTTCATAAGATCTTATGCTGATTTTCGATTCTCTTTTTGTAGTCTTCTAGGAGACTTGTACAAGAATTCAAGTCAGGGGAAGATTTGTAAATATTATAATCTTATTTGTTAAGATATGGGATATCTTGGGTAATCTTTTATGTGACTTGTTTCCCAATTAATTACCATATATTTGAGAATAGAATTCTTAGTGACTAAGGAATTAAGTACTTGGGCCTATTGGGCTTAGGTTAAGTAATCCTTGTGGATCTAGGATTTTGGATGCCTATAAATAGACTAGTAGCTAATGGTGGAGGGAAGACTTAAGAGGTGATTCATTCATCGGGTTATTGTATTCTCTTATTCTTTATAGTGAAGTTCCTTGTTCTTGGGTTGATGTAGGTCACACTGACCGAACCACGGCAAATTGTCTTGTGTTTATCTATTCTTCTCTATATTCCGCATTTTCATATACTTGTTGGATCTATGAATGTTGTTGGGAGATACTCTGAATCCTAACACTTTTAAATAGTGTGGCACTCAAATTATTTTCATAGAACTTCAATTGCCCTATATTTTCCTTTCACTATATCTCTTCTTCAAAGTGTCAAATAAATATTTTGTGACTCTGTTAAATAATGTATATTGAGTATGTCTAAAGGATATTAAATTCAACTCCCACATAATAAAATTGTAAAATGGAGTGAGAATCTTTATAGTGATTAGTTAGTAATTACTAAATCGAATTAGACGATCTTTAGCAATAAAGTCCATGTTACAACCAAGTTAACCAACAAAGAAAATGCTAAATAGAACACTTGTAAATGTGATAGATGTGGACATATATATTGGATTCGATTACCTAAAGATGATAAGTTTGTAATTTATTAAAGTTACTTTTTTTTTTGGGTCATTAATTTATTAAAGTTACTAAAAGTGATTAATCAACAATTCCGAGCCTTGCCATGTCAGATCAGCTATCATTTTTAAGGTTCCATAAGCCCCAAGGCCCAAACTATGAGCTGATCTGACATGGCAAAGCTTGGAATTGTTTGGGTTAAGAAGAAATCACAAGCTTCATTAACGTCTTAACTGAAAAAAAAAGTAATAAAAATTAAAGAAACATCCTCGTTGCCATTTTGACTTACCCAAAAAGAATAATATTGATGAACCTGCCTCTAATCAATTGACATGCAGAAACTGTGATGAAATATTCAAGCATTAGTCAAAAACTCATTTTAGTTTTCAAACTTTCCCATTATTCTACCGTTTATTTAAAATGTGATTCTGTTTAATTTCTGTAGATATCTTTGAGTTGAACGCTTGATTTATACAATTTCTTTCTCATATGTGTTTTAATAAGTGAGTTGGTAGAAAAAAAAAATTATTTATTTAAATAAAAAATTAATCACAATTTTCTTTTCAATTTGTGGCTAAAAAACTTTCTCTTTTTGTAAGCTCATTTATCATGAGACATAAGAGAAAAAAATGATTAATATAATCTCAAGGTCTAGGTTAGAAATAATGATAGAGATCAAATGAATTGTGAAACAAATGGAAAAAATTTTGAGGACCAAAACAAAAAATGTTTTAAGACTGAAACAAAATTCATCTTATAATTTAAGGACCAAAATGAGATTTTGACATTTTTTTTGGTCCACAATGAGATTTTGACTTGAAAGCAGCATTTTATGTATCGAAGGTTTAGGTCGCGGGCTTAGGAGGATGTTAAGCTTAAGGGAGGCATTTGGCAAACCTTGGGCTATAAGATGGACTCGGTTCATGATTAAGAAGGGCTTTAAGTTTCTGAATATAAATTGAAACAAAAACATTAATTGTCGAATCTTGACCCAAACGCTTCAATGATGTAGTATATTAAAGATTTTTTCTTTCAGGCCAAAAAAGAAATATTAAAGATTTTTTTTAAATGAAAAAAAATCAGGTGCGAATTATTATTATTATTATTGTTTCTTTTTGGTTTAAGAAAATGGAGGGGAAAAAGACAAGAATCACAAGGTGTAGTAGATTGTAGGCAATATAGCTAATTAATTCTGATTTCTGACATTTGGCCGCACGCTTCGCTGAAGCACTGAAGTCAGAACGCACGTGCGGCCTTGTCAACTCTTCCAATTTTTTTAAACGAAATGATTATAATAATTAATAAAGTGGAGGATAAGAACAATGTAGTGGTGTTGTTGTTCACATCCCAAAAGCCAAATTCATCTAATCCTTTCATCATTAAGCTTAAACAAAACATACGCCAATGGGTTTGGTTGATGAATATCGAAGATATAGTGAGGCAAATCCAATTAATTAATTATGAGAATGACTGGTCAAAGGCACTTACGAAGTTAATTAAACAGTAATATATATTAATAATAAGTAATTACTAAAAAAAAAAGTTAAGGTTGGGTGTATCATGCTATGGCCGACATAGCCTTGTTTGCTGGCAGAACAAAAGGGGAAACATAGATTGTGACTTAACTCAATCAATTAAAATTAAAGAAAAAGAAAAGTGGTCCCAAACAAGGACTTAACAAAAAGAATTAGAAAGCACAACAAATTGAAGAAACCTTGAAGAAAAAAAAAAAGGAACGAGCTTTTTGCAGTTTAGCATTTCATCTGGTTTGACTAACAGTTTTTATTTCAGTTTGGTTTATCAATTTGAAAATGTAGCCTTTTCAAGAAATAGATACTAGCTACGTAGCATGTGCTCCTGAACTTGCTTAATCTGAAGGCAAAGTTCCCTTTTTTATGTACACATTAACTACTGAGAGAATTACACTTATGTTCGATGATACTGAAATAGTTTTTTGAATTTCTTTTTTCTATATATTTTTAAACAAAAACAGTAAAAGGAAATTTGAAAGTTGCAATGGAGGTTCCTTTTTTAAAAGGAGGTAGGTAGTAGGGTCATACGTACACAATCTGTATGTGCATTTGGACTTAGTTATTATTACAGTTCGTATTCACCTTGGCAATATATTAATGTTTGTTACTTGTTAGGGCTTTTCTACAGAAGAATAACCATGACGCTGTTTTTTATTCTCTCTCTCTCTCTCTCCCTTTCTCTAAAATAAGTGCACGTGATTCAATGCTTATTTTATCAGATATAGCCTTCATATATGAGGTTGAAATTAATTAAAGACCTAAATCAGGCAACACGTGGAACTCTATATATATATATACTCATACCTTCATCCTATATATGCAGTGGCCTACCCTAGCTAGCTCTCCTATCCACTACATGACTACATAACAAAGAAGACCTACATACAGCCCCAATAATGGTTACTTGTATATATAAAATAATGCTCTTGAAGCTCAAATTAAACTATCCATGAAAAAGCCACTGTTAATATAAAGGTTTGCTTCATGACCATTTTCTCATGATCTTTCCATTAGTCTAAGGCTGATGATAAAAGGATAAAAATACAAACCTTATCATCTCATGATCATCTTGACATGCATGTATGTTAATTAAAATGTATAAAGCAACATAAAGACATGCACATAATAATAGAGACCATTTCCTCCACCAAAATATCACAATAGTCAGATGAAGTTCTAGCAAGAGTACTAATCGTTATTGAATTATCCCAAGCCTGAAAATTACCCCAAAAGTATTAATGATTTTGTCTCACATTTCATTTTGTGATACAATTTAAATCTCAAATCATGGTTTTTGCATGAACGTGAACAGCTTATACCAGTAATGGAAAACTCAATGTGCAACCTTGATCACTAAATTTCGCAATTTAATTTAAACCAGAATGATGATTAATCAATCAAGGGTACGTACCTACCCTACCAGAAATGTGATCATAACATGAGAGCTTTGGATAATAATAGAAGATGTCCACACGATCTCCATCATTGATGCAAATTGAATTGGTAAAGAAGATTCTCTTCTGTTTGAATGATCATAAAGACCAAAAAATATAGGAAGAGAATTGCTCAATAATAATAGAGATGTCCAATTAATTAACAGTTATAATTTTCCCTTTATACTTCAATTGATGAAATGGTCAAGACAGTGGTCAAAGATGAGAGGATGGTACGTAGGGAAGACTTCAATGAGCGCCGAAAGGTACAAACTACAAAGGACAGTCATCATCAAAAGAGGTTTTAATAAGAGACAAGAAAAGACATTTTTTCCCCTTCTATTCCCTCCTCTATATTATTTCTTTTTAACTCATTAATTTTGAACACAGTTTATAAACTTATATAACAGAGCTCAATTATTCTTACATTTCTAAAAGGATAAAGACATGTACCCCAGAGCAAAAAGGTCCACAGCAATGCTAACAATTTGGTTTTATTTCTGTCGTATATTGTATCATGATCTCGTTATAGAGTCTCTTTCTTTTTTTCTTTTCGCTACTTTTGAATTTTGATTGTCTACCTTTTTGGTCAAACTTGTGATCCCTCATAACTAGTGGCCCCTAAGTTACCTTTAATTTCTAAGGTAAACTTGACTGAAGCATCTAGGACCAGTTAATAATGCATCATTAGTTCGTGTTAGTATATAATACTAATTAAATTATTTTAATTTTCGAGAATGCCTACTAATAATTAGGATTTAATATTTATATATATATATATATATGGTCAAAAGACTAGGGATCACCTTTAATATTTCATCGTACATATATAAAATGCACTACTCACATAGACCAACTTAAGTAGTATTTTTTAGGAAGCATGTCTCAATAAGCTAGGTTAAGGACAAAAATATTATAAGAAAATAACATTCAAAAGTTAGACAATTAGGTGTTGCAATATCCATGTAGGTCGTGCACGTGCACGCAATATTCTTCTCTTATCCGCTACTGATTCTCTAAACGATAGATAATCTCATCGAGTAGCTGAATGCAGTTAAAATGTAAGAAGATATATATTAAGGATTTTCAGCAAATGTGTGAGAATAAATTAGAACAAAATTAGAAATAGAACAAAAAGGGGAGTCAAATAAACGAGAGTTAATAGTTAATACAAGCTAGCAAAACAGGATTTATTTATATGAAGTTGCATGTACCTCGTGAGAGTCAAGATGCTGGAAAAGATAACAAAGCACCTTTATTTACTAATTATTTATATTTATTCCAATTCACCAAAAAGGAGGTATGAAACCCATTTTAGCTTTCCATCCGTATAATATTTTTTTTTTCACATTTTTTTTTTGGTAGAATGTTTTCACATTATTTATACATCATTATCGTTTTGTTAATTTTTAGTCATTATGAATTTGACATTTCATTTCTTTAAAAAGGGCTGGGTCGATAAGAGGAAATTAAGGCCCCAACTTATATAACTCGAAACATACACGTTTTGCTGTAGTTTGTCAGTTAAAATACTTTATTTCAATTATTGAAAAAATAATGTTGCCTTGAATGAAAAGAGGGAAAAAAGCTCAGCCCAACATGAGAGTAGGTATTAATTAGAAGGTTTTAATAACGATAACGATCAAGATTCAAGAGGAGTGACCAGGTATATACCTTGAATAACATCGATCATCCATGCATGATCAACAACTATTTATCAATCAACATTCAGAAAAAAAAAAACAAAGGCGAATGAAATGAAGCTACCAAATATTATTTAGAGGAGTGATGAACATTTATAAAAGGATTACAAGACCCAATTCCTTTGGCACTATAATAATAGGCACATAAATGATGTCAGAGGGCGAGAACGAAATACAGAAAGAAAAGAAAAAGAAAATCCAAAAGAGCATATAAAACAAAACATGTATGGTTCCTGGAGTCCAGTATAGAATGTCAGCTATTATAAGCTTTGCTTGGGGTACGGTGAATTATTATATCATATATATAAATATATATGGTCAGAGTCCACCTCATCATCCTATAACCAAGTCGTTCCCTTCCCTTTCATCATTATGCACAGATTCTCATCACTCATCATATTATCACCTTCCTCCTTTCTTCCTTCATTCACTCATTCTATCCCAAAGATAGGTGTTTGAAACAGACTGCTTTTTGAATAATGGGTTTGGAATGCGTGCACACCAGAAGGTCCAAGACTCCAGTTTCCATATCCAGAAACCCTCTCATAACTCCCATTACTATTTATACCCAATGGAATTGCTGGAATTGCAGCATCACCACTACCATTACTATTGCTTCCACTTCCACCATTTTGCTGCTGCTGCTGATGAACATTCTGATGCTGCACAACCACACTTCCACCATCCACAAAAGCAATATTATTATTATTGCCATTGTTGTTGTTGTTATAGGTTTGCAAGGCTAAGGCATTGATGGTGTTGCAATTAATGCTAGGGTTGTTGAGGTTGTAGCCAAAAACATTATTATTGGACCAGTAATTATCTGAAGAAGAAGAATTAGCAGCTGGGTCTGGCTTGATGATCATATTCATGGGTATGGCGAAGCTGAGATTATTATTGATGTTAGAGGCTTGTGAAGAAGGCTGTGATATGAATTCGAAGGCATTGAGTGATGATAATGAAGATTGGGTCTCAGAGGATGATGTGTTCCTGGATTTGGTGGAGAGGCCACCAATGGGAAGAGTGCTGCTGGCTATGGTCTTCACGTCGTACCGGCTCATGTCAAAGTTGGTCACTGCATTAAGTCCTCTGAATTTTATGGCTGCAATGTCATATGCCTCCGCAGCTTCTTCTTGTGTGCCTGATATATTATTCATATATGTTGGTTTCATTTAAAAAAAAAGTATAATGGTTCCATAAGAATACAAGGGTCACTATCTAGAAGCAGAATAAATAATTAATGGGAATATATTATTATATTATGTCATATGTGAGTGTGTGTGGGAGAAAAGGGGACTCACTAAAGGTGCCAAGGTAAAGATCTTTATTTCCGGCAACTCTGCCTATTCTTGCTTGCCATCTCCCATGCTGGTGGTGCCTGATGTATAACAAAAGATTATTTGTTTTTTCAAATGTATGTAGATATTTGATTCCTTGAGTATCAAAAAGATAATAGTACAACATAGATATGGTAGGTTAGCTAGGGGCCAAAAAAGCAACGAAGTTTGAGGCAGATAAAGTTAAAGGCATATGCACAAGATGGACTGATTTTGATGTATACCTGGTCACTCCTCTGTATATGGAGGCACCTCTAGAGAAACCACTACTCTTCCTGCAATATGTAGAGAAACAATTAAAACACTCCATCAAGAAAAGTAGAATTTAAAATACAAAAGAATTAATTAAAGTAATTAATACGGCACATGATTTTATTATATATAAAAATACCTTCGAAGTGAAGCAACAAACTCCTGCCTGGTCATGTTCTTCATGTCTTGCAGTTCCTTCTCGTAGTTGGAAATCTATGGAGACCAAGAAAAAAAAAAGGTTTATAAACACAATTTTGTGATGTAAGAAGAAGACATAACATGAACAGGCATTAATTATATATGAAAGATGAAAAAGTATGAATGAATACTGGGAAGTTGGTGGTGGTGGTAGGACCCCAATACTTGAGAGCGGCGAGATCATAAGCTCTGGCGGCCTTGTCTTCTTTATCGTATCCGCCTAAAGCAGAAAGAAACAGAAGGGAGATTGAGAAGAAGCATAATGAAATGAGAATGTAAAAGAGATGGAATAAAATAGTAATGGGAAAGACTCACCCAAATAAACTGAGGGGGCGTAATGAAGTGTATCCCAGGGGGCCAGCAAGGAGTGAAATAAAAGCAAAGATGAGAATGCGATTAAGTGGATGGGAGGGAATAGAGAAAATAGAGAGAGAGAGAGAGAGAAGGGACCTTGGCGGCCTTTGCGAGTTTGGCCGTGTCTTGGGCAGGTATTATCCCAGAGATGAGCTTCATATCTGCCAGTCCATCTATGGCTGATGGAATGATTAATAATGTGAGTTTGTGAAATGAATCCAACAGAAGGAAATAAATAAAGAAATGAAGGGTAATACCGGGTGACGCCGCGATAGATGGAAGTGCGGTGGCCGAAGGAGGAGGAGGGTTTGTTGGTTTTGAGGGAAAGACCAGTAGTGGATTGGAAAAGGGAAAGGTGGGAAGAGGGGTTTTTGGAGAGAGATGAGGAGTTGTTGGTGTTGGACTCCATAGAAAAGAGTGGGGGCAAGCTAAGCTAGCTTCTTTTTCTTTCTTTAATTTCGAGAAGGGGGTGAGAAGAGTGAGAAGAATGACACAGATATAGAGGTGAGAGAGTGGGTGGGCGCTGCTAGCTGCTTCAGTTACATTACAGACTTTGTTGTTTCTCTCCTTTTTTATTATTTTAATGTGTATAGTGGTAACTAATTATAGGATTGGAGGATGGATAGTGTGGAGAGGGGAGGGAGAGCATGTTCATACACGCAAAATGTAACCATCTCATAGGAACAACCCCGCGGTGCCATTCACTATTCACACCCTTCATCTCTCTCTCTCTCTCTCTTTACATTTATGCCCCAATTCAATTAATCTCCCTCTCTCTCTATTTATTGCTCATTTAAATCCCATTCAATTCCTGCATTTATTCATCATAAACACCCCCCTTCACTTTATTTTTATATTAATTTCTTTTTGGCCAGAACTTTTTTTTGATATTACTCAATAAACTTACCCCCACCCCAATAATATTAATTCAATATTTATGGTGATTGAAAGTAACTCTATACATATACATGAAAAAAATATGTGAGGATTGCGTTAGAAAAATGTCTAAGTGATAAGTGCTATAGTTAACGCTTTAAAAATAAATTGTATGAATTATTTTTTGGGGAGTCTACCCGTGCATCGCACGGGTCAAAAGCTAGTAATAATAATTTTCAACTCATTCTAATAATCCTGTATTTACTTTTTTACTTCAAAATAACTCATGTATTCTGGACATATAAATCTCCTGTAATGTATTACAAGTGTATGTAATACTGAGGAAAAAAAATTAAAAATAGAAAATGTCAATAGGGAGGGATTTATTCGGTTCATATATATAATTAAAGGATTAGTCTAAGATTTAAAATTTGATTCTTAACATGAGATGCAAATGCTGATGTGGTATAATTATAGTCATTGATATAATTTAATGTTGAAAAATAATAAAAAAATAATAATTTTTTAACCAATCACACCTGTGTATGGAGTCACACCACTACTTACATACAACTAACTCTTCCACATGTCATTATTTTATTGGCTCATGACCCATTGCATCCCATATCAAAAATCAAACTAGACTTACCCATAATTAAAACACGGGCCGGGAAGGGAAAGGAGTAGTCAGTGGTGTTGATGTCATGCAAGTGTAAGATGGTGGTGGGGAAACAAGACGGAGCAAGAGGAGACACAGTAAACCTCGCACCCATGAATCATCAATATCATTATAATGTGAGACTCACATACATTCGCAATATATATATAATGGTATTGGTCCCTCTCATTGTCATCTCTTTCTCTCTCTATTTGTCTAATAATAGTTCATTCACAAATAAATTAATAACAATTTCTTAATTAAACCACAATGAGAAAGCGTAAAAGGGATAGAACACACGTATTCATATAGTTTGAAATGTGGCATGACACGTGTCTAAAGCGAATGTTGTCAAAGATGCTATTTTGCATGTACGTAATACTAATAAATTAGATTTCTTCGAAAGGGGTACCTTTGGTTTGGTTCAAAGATATGGGATAGAAAGATATATAGATCAGTCATTAGTCATAGACAGGCATGTGCATGGCATTTTATAAGGTATGGCACATACCAGATGCCTCCATCTCCCACATCACCCATTCTTTATTATTCTCACACCTAGGACATTTAATTCTCTCTTTTCCCCCTTTCATTCCACAAAATGCAATACATTAATTATTAATTATAAAAGATATTTTCATGTTATTCATTTTAAAAAAAAAAAAAACAAAAGCTGTAATCTACTCATCGTGTTAAATATGAATCAATTTACCTTTTTTATCTATACTACGTACAACAAAATTATCTATTCAAAGTTTAAAACTGATAAAGCTTGCTCAAATTTACGAGTGTTAAAAATGAATTATTCAAAAGGAGTTTTTTTTCTCGGCAGGCCCTAAAACTTTCTGTTGTGAGAGGTTTTAGATGACTTTATTTATATTTTTTGTTTTTTATAGATTTTTAAATTCGCTAAGTTGATAGTTGATTGTCTTGTTATTTTATCTAAAACGAGAATGGGTCCTTTTGGATGGGTTGTAAACCTTCCATCTTCGTCAGTTAATATCTTGTCTAGTGTTGATGTTTATTTGTTTGTTTTTTTTTTGAAAGCATCAAGCCAAATGAAATTATAGAAAAGTTATACGGTACTTACAATCAGTCAAAGAACTCAAATCTACCAAAACATAAGAGGAATAATTTGTAAACAATGTTGAACTAAATAAACTAATTAAATGTCCAACTGATCCTATATGGGAGATATCCGCAGGATGAAAATCATCACCAATCTTAGTGCTGTTAACAAAGTGTTTACCATTATACTTCATGTAAATCAGAAAAGCAGCTTTCTTCCTGAAGGTAGATGACAGAAACTTCTCTATATATTTGACGATTGATCGAATACTTTCCAACATAGATACTCATATCTGCGTCGATCTAGTGTTGCAATAAATTTTTCACGAAGAAATAGTAGAACCAGAATTAAATCTGGACAAGACTACCACCAAATTTGAGGGGACTAGAGATCTAATTTATTGAATTGAAAAAGCAAAAAATAGCAATCAGGGAGGAATTGCAAATATTACAATCCGTCCCTGTGAAAAGAATTGAAGGAAGACGATTGAAAAGAATTGAAAGAAGACGACTCGAAATTGTTTGAGAGAGAACGAAGAGAACAGTTGAGCCTGGTGTTGTTGTTTATAACATAGAGGGATTGACTATTTTTACTTTGTTTTCATTTATAATGTATTTGGCTTTACCTTATTTTAGAATGAATTATTTTTTTTAGGCAAAAGAAAAAAATTTACGAGTGTTGATTGAGGAGAATAGAAAAAGAAAACAATGAAAGATTGCTGAGAGGCATGTTTAATTAATATCATCATCAGTTTGGTTTCAATTTTATCAATTGGGATACTTTCCATGATTGGATGCGACAATATTATTCTCATAGTTACCATTATCGTCAAATCAGAATAAGCTGCATAGATTTTATATGTAAGATACTCCATAAATGGATAAACAATGATTCTATATATTTATGCATAAAGAATAATTAATAAGATGATCAAAGGCAACAAAATAATTGAAGAAATTAACTTAATATATCAGAAATTCCGACACCCGACAAGATGGATATGATAGTGGAATTAGTTGGCGACAGAGATTCATGTAGCGCATACATATATGGTTTGTGCACTAACTTACTATTAATAACAATAAACAATTTACAAAAAAAAAACAATAAACAATTACTATTTTGTAAAACAATTAAACAGTAATTTAAGCATAACAATAATATCTTAGTCATATATATATTCATGTAAATATTATTTTGTTTCCATAGAATATAAATAAATTTATGGAAACTAATTTACTACTAATATTGTACCAAAATAAATTAAAAAAAAATCAACCGCTATTTAATTAATGTGCTCTCACTAAAAAGTTATGAGAGAGATAGAATGGCTACGTAATCATTTTGATAATAGGGACTGGGGAATTACGTTGCTATAGAGCAATTTGCAAAGAAGGAATCAACCAGTTGTATATGATATCATTAGTTAAACAAACTGTATTTAACCAATTTAATAACGTCACTTGGGACCTAACTAGTCAAGCATTGAGACAAGATCGAGACATAAGATTCTCACAATAAAGACTACAAAAATTTCTAGAATATAATTAGTGAAACATACTTTCAATAACAAGACTATTAACTATTTTATTAGTATACTTACATAAGCACTTTGGGTTAAGTTTAGATAAATGTTGAAATCTTTTATATCTTTCATGTTTCAAGATAATTTTAAATTTAACTCAAAAAAATAATTTTATCTTTATATTTATATTTACAAAAAATATTTAAATTGATAAAAAGAGCCAACGTATCAATACTCGCATGACTAAATGATTATAAAATTTAAAAAAAAATTAATTAAATATGCATATATTCTTGCTTAATAATGAAACAATTTAATTTACAATTGATTTGGAGAGAGTTAAATAAAGTACTAGTTCAAACAGAGAATGCATTATATTGTTTAGAAGTAAACTGTGAAAATAAATTATGGATGGTATGAATTGAATGGTGAATTAATTAATTATTAAGAAAAGTGGAAGGAGGAGGATTAGGCAAAATTACGGGGGCATAACACCCAAATGGGCAGTTTGACTCCGTACTATCCGCAAACTTGCTGTGTCCCAATGTGTTGACTGTTAAAGTGTGTTTATCACTCGTATACTTTTAAGTTTTAACTAGTGTCAAGTTAAAATTTATTATCATATTATATAAATACAAATAATAATATTTAAAATATTTTTTTAATTAATTTTTTATATAATAAAAATTGTACTTATTCATAAACTACAAATATTTTTTTTTAAGGAAGTATGATTATGTCATACATGTATCCATATATGTACCAGTAAAGATCACGTGCGTTGCACGCATTATGTATCTTATAATATAATATTTATTAGTTGAATACTTTTCTATATTCATATAACATTGAGTTTGGAAGTGACTATAAATTTGTATGTAATTATAAATTTTCTAATTCTTATCCAAATCATTATAAAATGGCATTGAAGATATATATATATATATAATGCCTTTACCACTTTATGATCTATAGAAATCTAATTAAATCTATTATAAGATTTGAACAAAAAATCCTATTTAAAAGACATATACATATACTAATAGAAGTTATATTAGGTTTAACAAAAGGGGTTAGTCTCTCCCAATATAATGAATCTATATTCGAATTTGTGTTAAGAGGTGCTAATATATCGTACTTATTGACTATACTTAAATATGATTGTCTTCCTTAGAGAATCCTTATGAGAATCCACCTTTGGAAAAAAGAAGAAGACATACACATATACATATACCATTTCATTAAGAGATGATCATTTTAAGAAATAAATATTAAATTAAAAAAAGTATTCAATTACATACTCATACTTTAACACACATCTTATATTAATAATTTTTTTCATCAAATAGAAATTATACAAATATATATTCTGCAATGCTTCACTAATTTCTTTTGGCCTAAACAATTCTTCACTAATAAGAACTAAAAGAAAATAATTTATGTTGAAAAATAATTAAGAGAGAGAAGATCCATAGGCTCTATAATATATATTGAGTTCTTTGAGATAGTGATGTAAACAATTGAGTTAGCATAATTCTACCCTTCTTTTTTTTGATTTGAAGCATAACTCTCTCTGTATTTTGCATAAGACGAGGTATGTTATTAAATGGCTGTGATCCTCTACCATACTTTTTCCCATGCTCTTTGTGCTATCAAGCAATATGAACCATTGATCAAATCAGGCGGTCTACTCTATGCCATGTGTTCCATCCTATTTGTGAATGTTTGCAGCCAATTTTTTTTCACTCAAACAAGCCAATCCCATTTTCTCCTCTCTCTCCGTCGACCACGACAACTAATGTCAAGAGGACGAAGAAGATGGCGACAACGACAACCCAATTGGTGAAGATGAAGAACACGAAATAACAACAATAGCAATGAACAATGCGAACGATGAAGTCAGGAAGTCAAGAACTAATTCCTTTAATGATGAGATCCATTCACACATACCCTTTAAATTTTCTCTGTTGAGGAGGAGACGGTCGAGAACGTTCCGGTACCTATTTCATGAAAGGAAAGTAATGACAAACAATTTCAATGCTATAATTTCAATTCCGATGCAGTTTTTATATATGGATAAATTAATTTTATTCAAAATAGACGAGAATTTAGAAGCAAAGAGGAAGTTAAGGAAATCAAAACAAAGAGGATAAATTAATCGTACTTTGAGACGATTTGCATGATTTGGTAATAACATAGAGGATTCCAAAGCAGCAAGTGGTGATCAAGTTCCATGATGTAGGACAAATCAAAACAAACGAATCACCATCTGTATGCGCAAGAGACAGGACTGCAGGAGTAAAAACGGATGCAAAATTACTCCCTACTGTTCACAATATCTACCATAGTTTGGTGGATGCGCAAAAATAAAAAAAATAATTAATTCACTTTGAACTTAAAAAAATATAAGATAAAAAGACTACAATACCCTTATTTATTCTTTTTTATTTTTAAAGAATTTATTATTAAGAGAGAACAGATAGGGATAAAATTGTAAAAAAAATAATTAATGCTTTCTTAATTTTATAAAACATCAGATATTTTGAAACATAAAGGAGTACTAATTAAATTAAAATTATGATTTAAAGGAATGCAATTAAGAGAAAGGAGATGACTTTTCACTAAAAGTTACCAATTATCAGGGATGCAATTAATAGGGAGTAAAAAAAAGGATGCAATGGAAGTAGGGAGTAAAAAAAAAAGGATACAATAAAATTATTGTTTAAAGGAATGCAATCAAGGAGACGATTTTTCACTAAAAGTTACCAATTATCAGGAGATGCAATTAATAGTAAGAAATTGGGGCATTTTTAAAATATTAAAATGGAAAAAAAAATTAAGAGACTTAAATAAAACTTTAAATAATCTTAAGGGAACGTTGTCCAATTCATTACATTGATTTAAAATTTCATAAATCAATTCAATTGATTGATTTAGGGACTAAAAAATAATTTTTTTCTATCAAGAGACATATCCATTTGTTATATTTACTTTTGAACAAATTTCATTTTTCATGACTCATAAGAATTAATGGAAAGATGGCAAGAGTTTGTTGTGGAAAGATGCCCCAATTGATGGCATTGATATCCTCAGCATATGCTATGAGGGCATGCTTTTCTAAAAAAAATTATTGACTGAAACTCTATTTTGGTTCCTCACATATTATTTTCTTTTTAATTTCGTCCTTCTTAAATTTTCTTTATTAAGTTGGTCACTCACAAATATTTCTGTTATCAAAGTTAATCTTACTGTTCAATTTTAACATTTATGAGGGACCAAATTAAGAAAAAAAAGTTTATAGAAGACAAAAGTGCAAAAGAAGTAATACACGAAGAGAGCCATTGGATGGATATTTTGTGATGAAACAAAGAGGGTACTATTCTCACTCAATCACTCTCTGTGGTGCCTTGAGTAATTAAAGAAAGAGTGGGCTAAACACTATTGGAAAATCGTAAGAGTGATATATATACATATTTATTTAATTCCTTATATAAAATTATTGTTGAAATATGTATATATATATATATCATGAAAGAATTTAAATAAATAATTTTAGTAACCAAAGATTAATTATGAAAAAATGGGGTGAAAAAAAATTATTAACAAGGACCAAAATGAAACAAAAGAAACACTATGGGTATTCAAATTTAATTTTAACCAAGTTTCACTTATGCAACACGTACACAATACGTGTACATCCATTCAAGCTCTCCTAATAATTAATTAATGAGTAAACTACTAAATTGGTCCTTGGATTATTGGCTTGCTGACAGATTGGTCCCCAGATTATCGAAATTGACAAATAGATCCCCGAATTTTACAAACGTTACTCAAATTGGACCTTCCGTGAAATCTCCGTTAGTCAACTCACTGACGTCGCCATTAACTGATGACGTGGCACGTTAAGTACTACGTCAGCAGTTGGAAAACTGAAAACAAAAAAAAAACGCCAACTGTGCATGCCACATCAGCATTAATAATAATAAAAAATATTTCATTCAAAATTCAAATAGGTCCCTGAGTTATATTTTTATCTCATTATTCTCAATTTCCCCACTTTTTCATCATCTTCATTCATTTTAGTCCCAAATCCTCAAAATAAAATTGTAGTGTCCCAAATCCATTGCAATTCATTAAACTGGAATGTTTGGAAGAGTTTTGGGACATTTTACAATTTTATTTTGAGGATTTGGGACTAAAATGAATGAAGATGATGAACAAAATAAAATTGTAAAATGTCCCAAANTATCTTTTACAATTTTGTTAAAAAATAAGAAAAAATAATATACATATTATAAATGAATAATATAATTTCAAAAAATTTTATAAATATTTAATTATCTTTTTATATTGTATAGGTTATATAATTTTAAGAATTTGATTTATCCATTTTTATTAATATATAAATTTTGTATATTTTTATTGAATAAATCTTATTAGTTTTTTTTTCAAGTTTAGATTAGTTGAACTTTAGGGGCTCATTAAAGCTCGGCATACTTTCAAGTTCTATGAACGCTTATAAAGATATTTACAGATTACTTACCAACAAGATCATCACATCGACAATAAATATTGTACTCACGATCTTGTAGATTATTAGTCGACTTTATACCAATTAGTGACTAGTGACACTATTTTTCTCTCTCATCTCTCATCCAAACCATTGGCGTTAACCACTAATCCAAACTTAACCACAAAATTAGATGCCATATCACAAACCACATGCGGATGAGATACACAGAAAGAAAAATAGGCCTTGACCCAAAAACAAAAATGAATAGGGATTAGGTACTACATGTTGCTAGGTGCAGCTGTGCAAGGTGGTAGAGTCTAGAGATATAATAAGAGAAAGCGTGAATTAATAAAGGTCCCCTAAACCCGGATAAAAGTTAAAAATGTTAACTATAAGTGGTTAAAAAGTGAATGAATTAAATAATTGTACTTGAAAATGACATCCAGATCATTTTGGTTTCTTAATATGGTCCAATTAGAAGTTACCTGACTTTGTTGGCTTAATGTTTTTATCACAAAACAGTAATAAAAATATGAATCGTTAAATCTAGGTCAACAAAATTGAAGTAATGTATTTAAGCAATAAAGAAATTATCCAATTGAAGAACTCTCAAAGTAAGTTATACCCCACTAGCCAGCCATTTAAATCTTGAAGCGTAATATTATGAAAAAGCTTGTTTTAAAAAAGGATCAACTTTTCATCATCAAGACTTTTAAAAAATTGTCTAAATTAATTTTTATTATTATACACATAAATTTCAGCTGAGATTTTTTTGCTCAATCTTTTTCTTCTTGGGATAAACTTTTATTCAACCATATAGGGCCATGACCCTTGCTATATGAACGAGATGAATAATAATATATTTATACAATTGTTCTTTTGGTATGTTTGGATAAAATAAAATAATAAATTTAAGAGAGAATGTAAATTTTAAAAGTGATTGTTCTTTCAAATATATCAAAGTTATAAAAGAAAGTGATTTAATTTTCTCCAAAAATTACTTTCCCTCCTAAATCTATCTCATCCAAACACACTATTTATAGTATGTGATTGTGATATATATTAATCATCGCACTAAAAATAAAATATAGAATCTAAATATTTTTTTTCTAAAAAAATCCATATAGTGTCCAAATTCAGCAACATAAAGCCATTTGGCAGCCTCCTGGGCCTGGCCATGGCCCTTTTTCTTGATTGAAGACCAACATAGGCAAATCGGTCAAACTGAATGTTATATATATATATATATATATATTTGAAACAAAAAAAAAATGTTATATTTTTTTTTAGACAAAACACATTTTCGTGCCCCTAACGTTTGTGGTGATTTTCAGTTATGCCCTTAACGTTTCATTTGTGTCAATTGTGCCCCCAATGTGAAACGTTAGTTTCAATTATGTCTATACCCTAGTTAGTGTACCGTTTTTCGGAACTTTTGAGCTTCGATCCGTGTTCGTTTCAGTTTGTTTTGATAAATGAATTTATGGGTACTCATTTTAAGCTCTTAAAGATCATTTTGCGCATGGAAATTTTGAGAAAAATGCTTCGTTTTGGTCCTTTTTAGGGTTCATCGAGTTCGATTTTCTTCGGATTTGGGGCTATTTTGAGCTTAATCTTTGAAATTGATTCAAGGAATCAAGTTTGTGATGTCCGAAAATTAAAACCCATATAAAATCTGCTCAAATCGTGCGAAAATGGTGTTTTTTTTGTGGATGATTGAAATTGGGGACATAATTGAAACTAACGTTTCATATTGGGGGCACAACTGACACAAATAAAACGTTAAGGGTATAACTGAAAATCACCACAAACATTAAGGGCACGAAAAGATGTTTTGTCTATTTTTTAAAAAAGAAGACG
Source organism: Chamaecrista fasciculata (assembly GCA_003254925.1). NCBI lineage: Eukaryota > Viridiplantae > Streptophyta > Magnoliopsida > Fabales > Fabaceae > Chamaecrista > Chamaecrista fasciculata. The sequence goes on from QANZ01022607.1 coordinate 68,196, forward strand.
TTCCTACAGACTACCGTCTAATTAAAGAGTCAATATATATAACTATATATATTGTTTTGTTTGTGGTTTCCCCATATCTTCAATATGTACTTACATGCATATACACTCAGACTCATGTCATGTATATGTCTCTTATAACCAATTTTTCTATTTTTTCAATGCCATTATCAAGCCTGCATGCTGTATATAAGGCTCGGGGGGAGCATTAATGTGAAGGTGATTTTTAATTTTGTTTTACCATGTAGATTATGGAATCATATATATATATATTTTTGGCCAGAAATAAAAATGGACAAAATATCTAATACGGGTGTTAATCCTTAATTTTCATACGGATGTTTAAACAAAGAAAGTATATTGAAGAAGAAGGTGGAGTGAAAACGGTGCATCCACATGTAAGCTTGAACCTTGAAAATGGGATTGCACGTGCCGTCTCGAGGGGTGAGCAAAACTAACGTTGTAAAATGAGCCGACCCAATTCAGTTCATTCCTTTAATTAATTAAAAGGTCAAAGTGTGAATTTGGTCCTATATTTCCAAATCAGTCCTATAACTTTTTTTTGTCTCGAATTTGGTCCTGTAACTTTGCTCCAGTTCCCAAATCAATCCTATAACTTTTTTTGTCTCGTATTTGGTCCTGTATCTATGCTCCAGGTCCCAAATCAGTCCCATATGTTTTGAAAACCTCCTACCGTTAGTCCTTTGTCTATTTTAAATTACACTTTAGTCCTAAAAACTTCAAGTCCCTTTCACTTTAGTCTCTGACTATCAAAATGAAAGTGAAAGAGCATCCCTGAAGATTCTCAAACCTTACATCTTGGTCCCTAATCCATGAATTCTTCATGAAATGGAATAGAAATGCAAAAACAACACAAATTAAAGCAAATGACAGAGGGACTAAAACTGAAAACGCAGAAAATTTAAAACCTACTGGAAAACGTACGTAAATCCCCGAGAAACTCAAAAACTCATTCAAATATTCCAATTCTCACTGAAATCTCTCTCAAATAATCGTCCTCAAATGCTTTAAGAAAGAATTTTCGAAAATCCACACTTTTGAGGAGGGAGGTGATAGAAGATTCCCTTATATTTGGTGATTCTGAGAGAGAAGTTCTAAAATCCCTTACATTTCTTCTATCACCTCCTTCCTCAAAAGTTTGGATTTTTTTTTTTAAATTTTTTTAGAGCATTTGAGGGCGATTATTTGAGTGAGATTTCACTGAGAATTGAGGTTTTTGGATGAATTCTTGAGTTTCTCGGCGAGTTTGGGGTTTTCCGGTGAGTTTTAAATTTTTCGCGTTTTCATTTTTGGTCCCTTTGTCATTTTCTGTAATTTGTGTTGTTTTTGTTTTTCTATTCCATTTCGTGAAGAATTCATGGATTAGAGATCAAGATATAAGGTTTGAGAATCTTCAGCGATGCTCTTTCACTTTCATTTTGATAGTCAGGGACTAAAGTGAAAGGGACTTGAAGTTTTCAGGACTAAACTGTAATTTAAAATAGACGATGGACTAACGGTGGGAGGTTTTCAAAACATATGGGACCAAAACTAAGACAAAAAAAAGATATAGGACTAATTTGGGACCTGGAGCAAAGATACAGGACCAAATACGAGGCAAAAAAAGTTATAGGACTAATTTGGGAATTTGAGCAAAGTTACAAGACCAAATTCGAGACAAAAAAAGTTGTAGGACTGATTTGGAAATTACAGCAAAGTTATAGGACCAAATTCACACTTTGGCCTAATTAAAATCAATGGAGTTCGAGTATGATTTTAATTAGAAAAATTGTATATTTTAATTTTCAAAAGCTAAGTTATCAATTCAGTAATTTTTCAGAAATCAAACTATTAATCTACTCTAAACTTTAAATAAGCGGATCTCAATGATTATTTATAGTTGAGCTGGCTTTCTATGGTAATATACTAATATATAACATGATAGATTGATAGTTGAAACATTAAACACGAGTGTTTGTGTATGATGAGAATAATACAATGGGGAGAAGTCCTCGTTTCAATGTCTAATTGAAACTTGAAAGATGGCTTATTAAAAAAAAAAAAAAAAAGGTAAAACAGATTTTCGTGCCCCTAACGTTTGCAGTGATTTTCAGTTATGCCCCTAACATTTCATTTTGTTCAGGTGTGCCCTCAATGTGAAACTAACGTTTCAATTATGCCCCTAATTTTGACTCAATACCCATGTGACAATTTTTTTTATTTACGTGTTATTTTTTTTGTCTGACTTGAATACGTGGCATGATGACTGGACATTCCTATTTTTTTTTCCACCGTGGCATGATGACTGGATTTACGTTTTTGAACATAAAAATTGAGTGAACTAGCAAATCAGTCCCTGGATTTATATTTTTCATCATCTTCATTCATTTTAGTCCCAAATTCTCAAAATAAAATTGTAAAGTGTCCTAAAACTCTTCCAAACATTCTAATTTAGTCCTTAAAAATATTAAAAACTCTAAACCCCAAAACCCAAAACCCCAAAACTCCAAACCCCAAACTTTAAACCCCAAATCCCTAGACTCTAAAACTTATTTTTTTTCTTTAATCTTCATCTTCATCAACCTTGAAGATGAAGATGAACATAAAAACCCTCCTCACTGGAAATGTTTGCAGGGCAGTGGTAGAATAGGGTTACAAACTTCACATCGAACCCATAACTGACAACGATTTCGGAACTTTTGCTGCTGCTGAAGTAAGTGTTTGTTAAATTGGAAGAACAATTTTCATAAGCAACCTCTGCTCTCACCAAATTCATGTTGTAAAGGGATTGGTATGAGTCATAATGAATGGATGTAATATAGAAAGTCTGAGAGTTGAACGTAATGGAAGGATATTCAGATTCAGATTGATGTTCCGGACAATGGACCTCAAACCCCTCCCCGCCACAATAAGAGGGTCGGAGATCATTTCCTGACCAGAAGGGTAATACAATCTACCCAATTTCCCACATGTGAATCTTTGGTTGCAGATCCCGTAAGCGTCGTCATAATATTCAGATTGGGATTTTTGGAGAATTGGAACACAGAAGAAGAAGATGATGATGAATTGATGATATATTGATATTGATAGGAAACCAGATATGGGGATCCAGTTCCATTGTTAGCTTAGCTTCAGGGTTTGTTTATTATCACTTTTTATGTTTATGTTAAATTGAGAAGATGAAGATTAAAGAAAAAAAAAATAAGTTTTAAAGTTTAGGGATTTGGGGTTTGAAGTTTGGGGTTAGGAGTTTTGGGGTTTTGGGTTTTGGGGTTTTGGGTTTTTAATATTTTTAACGACTAAATTAGAATGTTTGGAAGAGTTTTGGGACACTTTACAATTTTATTTTGAGGATTTGAGATTAAAATGAATGAAGATGATGAAAAGAGGGGGAATTGAGAATAATGGGATAAGAATGGGTGAGGGACCTAATTGCTCAAATTAGATTTTTTAGGGTTTAGGGTTTTAGGGTTTAGGGTTTATAATTTTAAGGTTTAGAGTTTAGGTTTTAGGGTTTTTAATACTTTTAAGGACTAAATTGAAATGTTTGGAAGAGTTTTGGGACAGTTTACAATTTTATTTTGAGAATTTGGGACTAAAATGAATGAAGATAATGTGTAAATCCAGGGACTGATTTGCTAGTTTACCCAATTTTTATGTTCAAAAATGTAAATTCAGTTATCATGACACGGTGGAAAATAAAATAGGAATGTCCAGTCATCATGCCACGTATTCAAGTCAGACCATAAAAATGACACATAAGTAAAAAAAAATTGTCACATGGGCATTGAGTCAAAATTGGGAGCATAATTGAAACGTTAGTTTCACATTGAGGGCACGCCTGAACAAAATGAAACGTTAGGGGCATAACTGAAAATTACTGCAAATGTTAAGGGCACGAAAGGGTGTTTTGACAAAAAAAAAAAAAAAACGAAACTTGAAAGATGAATCTCCAACCAGTATGTTAAATGATACTCAAGAAAAAGAAAACATTCAACTCTTAAGTACAATTTATTAACTAAATTGTTTAGATGTTAATTAATCTTGTTTATTTAATAAATAAGTCAAACTAAATCTAAATTTACCAACTATGATTACTTTCTTGAGCAATAGTCACAAATCAACTTTGTGTGCCCTTCCGTCATTCCCTGTGTTTATAAATATGTAGCTGAACAATCTCTTCCCGGCCAAATCATGCTTTACCCAAACTTTATCCCTAATTTATAATTCTAAAGGCTAGTGAATTTGAAAGGAAGGTATATCACACACCTATGCTAGTAAAAGATTGTTTGCAATTATAGTATACTACTATTCACCCTTTCACACACCTATGCTAGTAAAAGATTGTTTGCAATTATAGTATACTACTAGTGAATGGTTTCCATCATGAGTTATGCTTCTATAGCCTTAGGTCTAGAATTCCTACAGCCCCATGGCTGAGTCCTGCAACGAAAAGCCCTCAACAAAGGTTTGAAGTTCATAACCTTCAGGACAAGCCCCTTACAAGATAAAGTAAATTCCACATAGATTAATATCGTCACTAATTCATAGACTAAAAAAAATTTGTTATCTAGCATCAAAAGAAAATGAAAACATCAGTCAGTAATATCAAGATCAGGTTATACAACTTTATATAGGCTTTACTTCGGTCTGCATATAGCATAGCATCACTGATATGCATACAAAGTTTGGCAGAGTCAAGGATTTGCAATGAATACTCATCTCAAGACTGTCTAATTAAAACCAAAATATTTGTACAAGTTGTCAACCGTTGATAATTGACTTGTAATGATCGGCTATAGCTTCGTAAATAGCACCTTCCTCTATAAGATTTTTTATGGCCAACCTGCAAAATCAGAACCTGTGTCAACAAAATTTCACTAGGACACATAAGAAGGGAGGGGAGAGAGATTAGGCGGAGACATGAGCTTATCCAGAGGAATTCCAAGATGCTGTGCAATAAGTTCACGAGGAACTCCCTCATCCCTTGTCCTGAAACATCATGACAAAATAGATAAACCGAGTAGAATGATTAAGAAACTTTTGGAAAACATAAGAAAGTAGAAATGTAATAGCTCATAAAAATGTGCATCAGAAGAGAAAAAAGAAGGAATTAGTGGAAGGAGCAAAAAATAGAGGTAACGAGCTCCGATGCTGTGCAAGAGAATGATGAGCTGCAAGTGGGAAATTAAGGGAGGGCTGAACCCTATGGGCTTTGGGTGGGTAGTAGAGACAGGTAAAAAGTAGGACGCCTTAGGCCTCTCGAAAACCAGTATCTGGTTTTTTGTTTGTTTCTCAGTGTTTAGGTTCCTATTCCCTCAGCAATTAGCTCCACCCAGTCCTTCTCAAAATTTTAAGTTCAGACGAAAAAACTGTTTCCATTTCAACCTTTCCCCTTCCATCCCCCTCAATAATTTACACATGTAAGAACAGAATCTACTATGTCTGCAGCAGATGATGTCTTAGATGTGGCGATATGGAAAAAATCTATGCAGGAAGTAGAAACAAATTAAAATGCATAAAGCACAGACTCACAGATACACTACTCAAGCCTATAACATACTAGCAGGCTTTGCATGTGATAAAGGTAGATGCAAATGTTATTTTTAATTTTTAATTTTTGATAAATATAAAATAAATCATTAAAAATTTCAAAATAATAAATATAGATATAGATATAAATCACTCTTCAGATTACCTATTTGCAGGAAGATGCAAGATATCTAAGACCATATCTTCACAACTCTTCTGACCATTGTTGAATTGACCGGAGAACTGGGAAGAAAAATTAAGCAAATCAGCAAAGACCAAATATATTAGGCGGTCGAAACTGAACTGTCATAATTAGCTCCCTTACTTGATTTGGTTGGGCAGCATGATAATTTTCTGTGGGAGCCAAGGGTGTGGAATTGGTCACAGGTTGCTGATTGGGGGCACTATTCTGCAATTTTACAGTGTATAAGATGAAAAATGAAAATATTTTATTCTTAAAGAAAAAAGGATGGGGGAGGGGAAGAAAAGCACAAACAAGTAAGAATCATATTCATATCCATAACCTGGTGTCAAGCTCAGACATGCTATACATTTATGTCTGTCAAACTAAGAAATTATTTGCAATATTCTAAATCATACCCGTAAGCTGGAATTGTAAAGATGGACATATATGCAATCAATGAAGTGGTTTGCAATCTCGTTAAAGTCGTTCAGAGGCCTGAAAAGATGAGCAGTTTAGACTTCAAGGGTCAAAATATTACATGGGATAGGGCCATAAGAGAAATTTAGTAAAACTGCTGACATAATATTTTGAGACAATTCATACAGACAACTAAAAGTTGGAAAAAAGAAAGACCACAGTTAGAGACAAAGAAACAACTAGTGAAGAAATTTACTAATATCAGAATATAAATTCTTCAAGATGTATATGAAGAATTAAATGGTAATCCATCGAAGAAACGTACATGAAATTTTCCCTAACAAATATCACTTTGGCAATCAATCACTGGAATTTAATATTTAAAATACCAGACTAGTCTCGTTATTTACTTTGATGACATGATAAGTTGACTCTCAGTATCAATCAAGCTGTCTTTTGCCGATAGTTGTTATAGGCTAATAGTAATACATATCCGAGAAAATTCAAATATTCAACACCTAAACATAGATAACTAAAGGTAAAGTTCACATCGCACCTAAAAGAGAATACGTTTAAGGTCCTCTTTCCCTGAAAGCCTTTCAAGTGTCCATGTAATCGCACATACGTTCCATTCCTGATCAAATAAAAAAGTTCTATTTTATGAAATGAATAAAAATTCTTGAAGAATCTGATTAATCATGGATGAACATGCAAAAAGGTGAGTAAGTAAGTAATAAAACTTGTATGTCAATCCATTCTATGTTTGCTTTTAAAAATAAATCACCAATAGCACCACTATATATATAACAGGTAGAAGGGAAATCCAAGAGTGCAATATAAAATCGTACGAGATACTCTCCACTTCATTCATGTCTACAGCTTCCTGAAGCCTGTACATAAGCAATTACCCATGATTAGGAAAAAAAATTAAAGAAAAACAACGTAAACCAAACAAAAGAGAAAGAAATAAGAAGTAAAACATTGACAATATAAAACAAATTTCACAGCATTCACCATTTGGTACACTCAATCCTTCCAGTCCCGTCATCAAGGACAAAAGTAACATCAGTAATCCTTCCAGCCTTGTTACACACCCTTCCTACAAGTGTAACCTAGGCATAATTTCAAATGAACTGTCAGAACAAGAAGAACGCAAACCATAGCCAACCAACAAGATATGATTCAAGGAACTCACATTATTAACATCCACACCATCAATGATTATATTGGACTTATCATCGCTTGACAGAAATGCATCATTTATCTGCTTGATGGTCAGAGGAAGCAATGACTGAGCATCACGATTCTGCAAAAAGAATAACTCAAGTTGACTCAGAAGAGAAGTTCAATTTCAACAGTAAAATAACCCATAACCTTAGTGATTTTTTATCAATATACCAAAAAATCTCAGGAACCAGAAAAACAGTTAAACTGTGATTGCTAAATGCTTGGGGAAAATAGAAATCGGATTAGCACAGTAAGGACCAAATTGCTATTACACAAACCTAATAATCTAGACCTCTTAACAGCGAAACGCAAGAGCATCATAACACCAGAGCAAGAACTTGATTTCGCGGCTACTTCAATTTGCGCGGATTATGACGAAGGTGAAAACAAAAGGCAAAAAGGCAAATGAAAAAAAAAAAAGATGAAGGAAAGCATATGAGTGAGGTGTACCTTGGAGGGGTAGAAGGAAGGGTCTGGGCCCTGAGTTGCCTGAGACGGCATGAATCCACCGCCGGCGAAGGCTGCGGCGCCATCGAACTGGCTGGATTGCATGCTTCCTCTCTCTGTGCAGTTCCCGAATCAAACCCTAATGGTACAGAGAGAGACACCGATTCGATAATTTTTGAATTTTCGCAATTCGTGTTATATGAAAATAAATTGATTTCGCGCCATTCGTCTTCGCTCTTAACTTCGTATAATTGGTGCTCTTCAATTATCTTTTGGTGGTAAAAAACTAAAAATTCTGCTTAAAAGAAAAATAGAGAGACAAATAGATTTTTATTTAAATTTAAGAAAATTAAAAGGTAAAATATTACATTAATGTTTATTAGTTCTTATAATAAATGTTAGAAAATTAATGTTTATTCAGGAGAATAGTGATGTAATTTCAAATATAATATAATATATTACAATATATTATATACTTTTATCTTGTTTTTTAGATTTTTTTTAAATTTAAAATCAAAATGAAATGTTATTCGCATTTTTTGATTTCTTTTACATTCATACCTCCAAAACCATTTACGCAATTTATATATTGTTAAATTTTCATATAAAAAATAATAAAAATGAAAAAGCCCTAGGTTGAATTGGGGCTAATCTTATATTGAGAACGAATTCAGGCCCAACTTTAAGGTTTTATTAGTTGAATTAGGGCTTCAATTATTTGAGCCTTTAAACACATTTTTCAGGGGCGCAGTTGCTCGTGTATTTTTTTCCCCTCCTTGAAGCTAGTTGTAAGTTGTAACAATGGCATAAAAACAAAAGGGTTATTTGTAACAATTTTTCTGTTAAAATAAGACTTTGATCCCTACAATTTCATTGAATTTATAACTCACTCCTTATATGTTCATTTCTTGTAACTCTTAAAAACTTTGCTAGTTCATTGCCTATGTGGTATTTTATCACATCTATGACAAATAAAAAAACGTATAAATTGCACTAAATATCCCCCTCTTCAAAGAATCCAAATCCAAAAAATATACACCTCAAATTAATGTTCATTTGGTATTGGTTTGACAAAACAATTCAAGTTAAAACTGATTGGCAATTTGCATTGTTGGAAACTAATTAAAACCTCAACCCTCCCAACCAAACCCTAGAATTATTAGTGTATATGTTATCATCCAATATTTGCCACACCCATAGCTAATTCAAACTCAAAGCACTCATTAATCTCTTACTTTACATTTCACATCAGATGAGAAAAAGCTGACTAATTAATTAGCAAAACAAGATTTTGCAAATTATAGGCCTAAGCAATGAGCAAAGTACATAGCAATCCACGAGAAGAAATTAAAGAAAATTAACGAAAGCATCGTTACAAAAGGAACCCAATATAAATATTTGTTAATTATGATCATCGAGAGCAGTACTTGAGAATGACCTTGTAAAGCCTACGACTTCTCTTGAGTTTCTTCCATAGCCAAAACACTGATTTACTACTACTTGTGGTGATGGGTGCTACAATCTCTTGTTGTTTAGGTAGGTGTTGCTCATCATCATCATGATCATGATCATGATCAATAATATCATCAGCACCACGTTGTTCCCATGTGATGAATGAAGAAGAATTAGAAGGAGGTTGAAGAAGTTGATCATGCTTTGGCTTCCCAGGCTTCAACTCCCATTGAAATGGAACTTGTCCACTCTTACTCAAATAGTGCCTTCGTGAAGATGAAGAGTAGCTTCTTGATGCGTTTCTTCCCAAAATCTTCCTCACAAATACCTTGTTTCCTTCTAAAACTGATCTCTCTTTCCATTCCTCTTTCTCCATTTCCTTCTCACTATATGGTCATCAAAATCAACTATATACCCACCCTTGCTTTTCTCTTCTTTTTTTGATCTCTGTGTGATATATCTGTGAAATCATACCTACTATATCACAATTCCAAGTTTTATTTGACCAGATCGATCTTTTTGATATTATTATTGTTATTTACAGCTAATTTCATTTTACTATCCGCATATTATGGGATATTCGTTGGGAACCACCGTAAATTACATTGTTTTTGGACCCCGTACAAAATCAAAATGTGCTTTCTATGCCAAATATTCACCAACAAAATGAAAATTAACTATTCAAATTTACCACAAAGATCGCCTTGAAAAATTCTAACGAAAATATTTGAGAGTTGAGAAAATTAAATAACCGGGAGTGGCAGAGATTTCCACGAAACTTCTTAATTAAGCTAGGATGTTTATTTTAATTGAATTAATGCGATTACTTGGGCTATATCTAATCAAGGTTTTTCTTGAGATAGTGATGTCTTTGAAGGCATGTCAAAATATTTAATTAACCCACATACAAATATTCCACAACCACTCACAATTATTCCCATATAAAATTTTAATAATCTCACATGGCAAGATAAATATTTAGAAGGTTAGCATCAAGAGTCAACTTTATTTGCATTAATGAAATAGAGAGTTTAACAAATTCATTGAATCAAATATTTACCCTGCTTTCTTCGCAATGGAGAAAAGTTATCCATGTCCCAATATTTCCCAACCAAAAGTTGTGTCATGTAACTTTTGCTTCTTAATTAGGGGTTCTTTCTGTTTTTTTTTTAAACACAAATATTATCTTTTTTTCTCAGAAGTCAAATTCTTTCAATATTAATTTACATATAAGAATTACTTGAATGTCAAATTTACCAATAACTCAATAACTACACATATAGAATAGTAGTGGCTTTAATTGCATGCCCTAATGACTAATGTAACTATTTTTTATAAACTTTTTTTTTAAATGAAAATTTTTATTTTTTATTATATATTAAAGTAATAAAAATCTAAATTGTGATAAGTTATTTAGTTTTTTCAAGTAACTTCTTATATATTTTTTATAACATTAATAGAAAAAAAAATTATGAGAAATTATTTAAGTTTACAAAAAATATCTCTCATTACTCTTTTTTATATAAATAATTTATGAGAGAAATTATGCAATATATGATTTTAAAAAACCAACGATTAAAAGACCCCAAAATCATATAATAGTATATATTTATACTACCTTTATTCTCTATGAAAGGCCTTGTTCAAAGAGACAATAATGGAGCAAAAATGGCCGAGTCAATAGGGTTTTGAATTTTGATCATCTTGTTGCACATGCAGTTGAAGCCGGCCAACATACAAAATAATAAGTGTTCACGACCTAACGTAGTCTTAGAAAAAAAGATACTTCTAATTCATATTCAAAATTATCGCCTCACAAATTGATTCCTTGTAATGTAAATATGATGAGGGACTCAAAGTAGAGATGAATAAAAGTAACATAAGAATATTAAATCATTATATACAATAACTTCAAATAACAAAATGCAACCAAATTAACAGTATATATAGCACACGAATCTCCATTCACTGTTCACACAACACAACCCCACACACAAAAACACGAAGCTACTAGATTCTAAAAAGTGAAGAACAAACAAAAAGCATGGATTTTGAGAACCACAAGATTCTAAGGAAGGATTCCTCGGTGGGATGCTCATCTCGAATCTATTACCCTCGAAGCAGTGAAGGCGTTCCGTTCCAATGGGAGATGCAGCCTGGGATTGCAAAAACAGAGCACGCACCAAAAACAGAGCTTCTTCTTCCTCCGTTAAGCCCTCCACCGGCGATTATTAGCTTGGGACTCCCAAAGCCGTTGTTTTTCGAAGACCCAAAACCTTCTTCTTCTTCCACGTGGTCGAAGAGGCTGAGATTCTGGCAGAGAAAAAGAGAAATCAAATTCAATCGTAATAATAGCCGCAAGCTGAAACAGGGGACGCAGGAATGTTCGAGAGATTCTAGTGTTGAGTTTGTGGATTGCGCATGTTGCTCCGATGAGGAATCTGTGAATATGATGGCATCGCCGGGTGGTTCGAGTTTTTCGTCTTGTGGTTCTAATTCGTCGTCGTTTTCGTTTAGGAAGGGTCGTCCTTCGTTTGTGTCGGCGAGATCGGAGAGTCCGAGCAGATCGGAGATATATGGGAAGACATTGAGTTGCTTTCCTGTTATTCCTGTGCAGATTCTGGTTTCAATTGTAAGGCGAGATTGATTGATGTTAATTATATATACATACTGTTCTGTTTTATGTTTGTAGATTTTTCGGTGTAGAATGTCCTGCATGTAATATTAGTCGTCTCAGTCTCTAACTCTCAAATATTCAACTATTCGTAACAATCATAACATAAGTAACTTCATCCGGTTCAGAAACATTCATCTTTTCGGGACATGGATCTTCGGTATTTTTGGTATATTTTAAAGAGAGGAAAGAAGAGTTAAAGAGAGAAAGTATGATGTTATATATTCATTATTATGTGTGCTTCCATCTATTCGTAGATGATTTTCTATCTTATCGAAGTGATCATCAGAAATTCAGAATATAGGTGCATAAACGAGGTTTCTATCCCTGAGAAGTGAGAAGCAAAACCTTTACACTTAACTGGAATTATTTTTAAACAAATAATATTTTGGCAGATTGATCATAATTATTGTTCTCTTAAAACCACTTAATGGTATTCTTACAAGGAAAATACAGTTAAAAAGTGTAAAAAAAAAAAAAGAACAAACAAAGAACATCAGACCAGATAGGTAGATTAACAATTTGTAACAGTTTTACTTATAGATGATGTAAAGCTTAAACTATTACCATAAATATATCTGAAGCTTACACAGTTGCAGCATTAAATAATAGTCTTTACGGGAGAGATTCTTAGGCCAAATATAACGAGAAAACAATACCCATTAATCAGAAATTTAGAATGGATTTGCATCAAATTTATTTTTTTAAAAAAAGAACTTTGATTTTTTTTGTTTTATAAATACTTTCATTTTAAATTTTCTAACTATCCAATACCAAAACGGTATTGAATTTGATTGTATTCCATGTAAGTTGTAACACTTGAAAATATCTTCGTTTTCTTCTACGAGCAGTTCCAAAGCTACAAGAACACTAATTAATTACAACATGCTAATTACAATGATATTACACCTTGGTCGGGCTTGTTAACACATATACGGGCAAGATGTGTTAGTTACACAGACTGATTGCGCCAACTTCAATCGTGTCAAGAACTAAGTTAGTGTCCACAGCTTTGCTAGTTCCGCACTGTCTGTAAATCAAAGAAGAAATTATATCACAACGCAAAAACCGGTAAAGTGAATAACAATGAAGCAGGATAGACAAATACAAAAGGAGAAGGAATGCCAAGAACAATTATCATCTTATTTGGTATTAAAAAGACACTAACTACTATTTACTAGTGTCCTTCATTTTGATGATAAAATTTCAACTTTCATGTTTTAGTATTTGAACTGTGAGTCTGTGAACCATATATTAATCAACATTTCAAGTCAGATGGATGAAAAGAGGACAGGATTTAAGTGTGATTTTTAGGTGTTTATTATCAGTTTTTTGTTTGTAAGTATTAGAGGTGAATTTTTCCTCACAACTAAGCGCCACCATATTAGAGTTTTTTTTTTGCCACATTATTTAATTGGATACAAGAATCAGCAATGGAGACCCCATGAAATGCTGATCACCCATGCCAATTCAATTCCATCGAGAAGTGAGCTATTAATAAATGCTCTTCCTCCTTTGCAAGTGGCACTCCTAAAAGTAAAAAGATGGGAAGCCCTATCACCTAATTAAACATAACTGTTACAGGTAAGGAGATTAAAGGTCAATTATACATGTAAGATCTAAAAGCTCGTTTGTCTACCTGAGTAACTCAACAAGTTATAAAATGTATCCTCACTACAAACCAATCACCAAATCCAATTCTCAATCAGCTACCAGAAACCCATACTAGACATTTCAAGAATACTTATTACGTTAAAGTAGGTTTGTTTAGTTCTGCAAAAATAGGTAAATACTAAATTCGTACCTCAGCTGTGGAGGAGATGATAGATTGCCTGCTGAAATAAAGAAGCGATTCAATTTACTGTATATATACATAATTAACAGTAGTACTAAACAATTCTAAAGCATACTGTAAGTACCTTGGCCTCTCAGACTTTGCAAGATGTTTAGACATAATAGATGCCTGGAATATAATCCATAAACAAATTAGTCTTACAACTAGATATGTAATGCATCATCAAGTAATCATACACTGACTGCAAGAATAACACACCCAAATAGCTAGATGCCTAGATCTGATAGTAGACAGTTCAACAGCATGAGCAACTCACTCCCCCNCCCCCCCCCCCCCCCCCCCCTTCTTATTTTCTTCTATTTTTTAAGAATATACAATTTTAAATGGAAGCACATAGTTTATGGATTCAATTTGATGTATTACCATTTACCAAATGAGAAGCACCAACTCCATCAATTACTTATCTTGAGTTCTTTCCAATTTTGAAAAAAAAAAGACTTGGATAAACATGCATATATATGTGTGTGTGTGTGTGTTTCCTCATATCATTGGAGGCCTATTGTGGATATATAGACTTAGCTTGAGAAGATAGGCAAAAGCAATACTGCAACACCAGCCTTAATGGAATTACAAGTAGCTTCTGGACAAGAAACCTCATTCCACTCCTGAAAACAGCAATGCCATTCTCTCTCTCTCTCTATATATATATGGACAAGAAAATGACTTCTACCTATCTTGTGATACATAAAGCATAAAACGTTACCTGCTCCTGTATGATGCTCCTTGCTTCAACAAGTTGAGCTTCAAGCTCAAGTTCCCTCTCAGTTGCTTCTGAGGAAACTTCTGCTCCTTTCTGAGCATCTTGCAGTTGAACCATGCGCTCCTTCATATTTAAAGGCATTAGCATTAAAAACAATCCATATATACGAATGCTTTGACATGGATAGTTATAGTAATATAATACCTTTATGGAAGACATCTTGTTACGAAGACTTTCTTCTATTTGATCTCTAGCCATGTGAAAGGGTAGGTCAAATACATCCTATAGATAGCAAACTCATTTATTACATAAAGTGATTAACTGGCTTTCCATTAGAAGAACGTACTGAATATATAAAAAGCTTCCATACCGTCGTCCTTCCAACCAATGGAGATCGTGAAGGATCATTTTCAGCTCTTTCATTGGCAGTGAGTGGTTGCTTTGATAGTCCATTAGGAGCATTTAAGAAATCACGCATATCCACCTGTAAGCAGAGCATTTGCAAATCTCAGAACCATAGGCACAGCGGCACATAAAGAATGGCAGCTACTAAAATCTAGAAATAGCGCATCCACTGTTTGTGAAAAGGAAATTTCCTGTTTCATTTCCATTTTTATAATAATGAACGGGTGTCACAATTACCAAGAGAACTCTGGACCCAACTTCAAGCAAGCTAAAAGTTGCTACTATCATTCAACAGTTTAGCATAAGTTTATTATTCTGAAGTAGGCATTCAGCCAAGCAAATGCGCAATTGTTCACATTGGAAATTTCATGCTACTTATGATGGGGTATCCAAAATCAAACCATAAGGATATTGGGTGGAACAAGAAAACATTAGCTTTAAAATTTGTCTAATACATTTCAGCAACTAATAGCATCAAATAATTAACAATGGACAACCTGCATTGATCTCAACAAGGCTCTTAAATCAGCATTCTCAGCCACCAGTCCTTGATTTTTTGCCTCATAAGCATCCACCTTGGAATATTTTAAACAAAAAAGTAAGAGACAATCAGAGTGCAAAAAGAAACCACTAGCTGTAATGACAGGGTCAAAGCCTATTAAGCTGCATACAATCTTTTTATAATAATCATTGTCTGCCTTCTTCCCGTTCCATGTTCCACGCTGCCTACCTTCTTTCTGTTCACAAAATGCACACATCATAAATAACCAATTAACAAGAAAATGAAAAGCTACCAAGAAAAATTAAAATGCTTGGACATTTGGTACCTGAAGCAAATTCATTATTTCCATGCCCGACCTGGATTCCTTCTTCTTCTCCATCAATACTTGGTTTAACCTCTCCTGCAACTTTATGTATTCCTTTTCCTTCTTCTTCATCTCATGCATCTGTTGAGTTCTTACTTGCTTTGGTGGCATTGATATAATTATTAAGTGTCAAAAGTTGTCTATTTCAAGGAGTAGTTGCCAAGCAAGATGCAGCAAAAAAACTGTAGATCTAGCTTCTAACCTGATTACCAAGAACCATTCTTTGAAACTCGTCTCGTTCTTGTTGTAGCTTATCAATTTGGGCCTTAAGAGCTGCGGTGTTCTTAGCTTCCTGATCAGGAAGAATTTTCATAGAAATAAACATCAAAGTAATATAGTAGAATTACATTGTGAAATTGGAAATCACTGAATATTTGCATAATTGGTAAACTTTAATAATTACTTTAAGTATCATAATATGTTTTACATTTACTATGACATGATATTATCTATCTTACCGTCCTAGTAATTGTAGCTATTTCCCTGTCTTTGGCTTGCAATTGTCCTTCAAGCCTCTCAACTTTAGCCTCCAACCTTGATAGGTCGGATAATAGTCTATAACATTGAAAAATGAAGGGGGGGGAAACCCAATCAGGCATCAATGACAGTTAAGTGATATTATGAACTTCTGATGCTGGCTTGTAACTATGTCAATTAAAACTAATCCTGGAACATGACTTCCAAAAAACATCATAGACACAAACGTCAGACCCAGCAGCCACATACACATTTGTTGATCAGCATCCATGAAACATATCACCGAAAAACAGGATATAGAGAATAAACAAAGGAAATCAAATACTTTCAAATAAAATTGACAGAGGTAGACATTGATTGCTTTACTAATTAACGAAGTCAATAAAAGCTGCAAACCCAACTAAAATATTGTTCATAATAGACTAGTACAGGAAACTATTCACAAATGAAGAGCTTGATTTACACTTTACAGAGATAATCAGGTACATAGTATATTTACCGCTGTCTTTGTTCATTGGCAGAGTCTCTAAATTCAACATCACGCTGTCTCTGCTGAAGCAAGAAGTATATGCAATTGCAAGTGCGCGCAATAGAAACCTACCAAAAGATAAGACAGACCCTGAAAACATCATTTTTTTTTTATTGTTATTGTTATTTAACAAGAGAAGAAGCTGCAGAATGGAAGATCAATGCTCACAGGATCATTTGCAAAAAGATCTAGAGAAGCTGGAAATCCAGAAATAGCGAGCGATTGGTTCAAGTACTTGGCGCAATGCTCCAAATTCCCCGCATCCGCAAATGTGTGCTCCCTAAAAACCAGGAAAGTGTTGGGGCAAAGCAAAACCCAAAACCCTATGCATCAAAAGTGCAGAAACACAAACGTGTAACGAAACCAAGAGAAAGAAAGGGTAAAATGTGACTCACCCCATTGTGAAAGAAGGCTGAGAATGAGAAGATTGCTACGAAGAGAGAGACGAAGGAAGAGTAAGAGAGAATTGGGGAGGAAGTGAATAGAAAGAGAAGGAAGCAGAAGAGTTGGGTTTACGGTGAATTTACCGTAAGATTGAAGTCTCCGTCAGTTGATGGGAATGGCATTGTCGAAACTTGAGAGCTTCTTCAAGCTTCTTCAGAGTTCAGAATTCAGATAGATAGACTGCAAATTGCGAATAAGAGTATGGGCAGGCAGATCTAAATTCTAATAATAAGCCTTGGCGTAATTTGAATAACTGAAATGAAAAAAAAAAAAAAAAAAAAAAAAAAAAAAAAAAAAAAAAAGGTAATAAATTTTGAATCCGAGAAGAACGGCAAATTTTGTAATCTACTGTAGTCGGATCTACACTTTTCACTTTAGACTCTATTATTCAAAGGGTCAAATGGTTGAGAGGCCTGGGGATATATGGACGTGGCACTTTCTTATTCGTCGGAAGTAAGTAAAAGATATTTGGTGTTCGCATTTACCTGACATAATGGCGCCAGGTTCCGTGGGTCTCATAATCTTGTTCATTTAAATTTAGTATTTTCTCTATCATTTCTCTCCGATCTCTCTACCAAATATCAAAATAAATTTCCTACAATCATTCTAAGCGTAAAATAATAATGTGTAAAAAAAAACTCCTAAGTTTTATAAGTTTAATGACATGTAGACTATTAGATTTCTATATACATGGAATTTGGTAAAAGATGGTAAGTTCAATATTTTTCATATATATATATGGTCATATATATACTTTTTTTAAACTAGCTAACTTATTTAAAAACTATTTGCTACAATTAATCTTTTCACATGCATTGTACTCGTTTTGAAGCAATAAATACAAAAATAAGTAACCAACAACTGTGTCGTACTGTGGAGTAAATCATGTGGTAGTGTATTATTGGCACGAGCAAACAGATATGCCATAGGTGGCATCCATAATATAATTAGGACCACGAAAATAAATAACAGGTTATAAATATATATATATATATATATTAAAGATTTGGATTTTGTGTGAACTATTGTCATGCATTTTTTTTGGTAACAATATTGTCATGCATTTTACTATCGAAAAATTATACAATGATAGAAAATCGTTAGTCTTTAACTCTTTGCAAGATAATTAATTTATACTTTATAGAATCAATAGTGGCTTAATTTCAATCAAACTTTCCTTACACACATTGGATGCTTCTTGAATGTTTTATATAAGGAATCTTGAGTTCCAATATATATAGTGTTATCATTGTCTCGAGCATTGAATCATTAGTATCATTTTGAGAAATATAATCCTCTTATTTTGTAATTATGAATAGAGACATGGAAAACAATGGAAGAAGTAATTAAAGTTGGGCAGCATCATCATGTGTTAGATTTTCCTAATCTAACAGTAATGCTTTGCTTGCTTTGGTGGTAGGTCCAGTTTCTCGAATATCGTCTCCATCCACATTATATGTCCCAAGCAATGATTTGACGTATGAATTTAACATATACAAATTTTTTAGGAAACCTACTATTTGGTCTATTTTTTTTACTGAGTCAATGATTTAGTCATTCATTTATTAAAATAGATTACTCAATCCCTTATTTATCATAATCATGAACTATTTAGTCTTTCAATTAAAATTTCGTTAAACTATTTGATGACATGGACGTTAAATGCTATATAACACTTAAATGTCACTTTGGCATCCTAGTCACCTAAACTAACCGAACCAGACCAATAAACATAATTAAACCAGCCTAAAATTTAGCCAAAGTCACATATTTGTGGCATTTAACGTGTGGGTCAAACTCACCTGAAACTTTCATAAGGCATAAACTATCGAAGCATTTCCAAATTCAAACCCTAAGTGGTCCCAAATAGTTAAATATGTGGCATTTAACGTGTTACATATGCACTTAACGACCAAATCATCAGTTTTAGTAACAGAGATAGGCTACATGGATTAATGAGTTGACATTTGTAATTTTTGAATGACCAAATAGTCTATTTCAAAAATGCAGGGACCAAATAGTTGGAACTGTGAAAAATGAGAGACCAAATGGTAGGTTTCCTCTAAATTTTCACACAAAAGTTAGTATGGGCCTTGAATAGCTGTACCTATATCGACCCAAATGTTAGGCCCATATATTGTCTTTTTGGGTCCAAAGCCCATATATTGTTGTTTTTGGTCGGTAAGCCCATATATTGTGAAGTGGCCATTAATCAAATAATCATGCATGATCAGCGTATAAATTTCTTATTTTGGGCTAAAGTTCAACGTATGTATTTTACCATAGTTTTAATATTTTCATTTTCACTAAACCGCTCCACATCCGCTCACACGTTTTTCTCCATTTTTCTCTGATCTTCTTCGCCCAAGTTCTTCTTCATAATTTTTTTGTTTTATAGGGAGGGATTGTATTAATTGTAATTCCTTCATATTTTTCATCTACCGTTTTTAGTTTTTTTCATTAAATAAGTCAGATCTGTGTCCCCCTATTTTAGTGGTGGTTTCATCCAGATCTATTTTTAGTTTTAATCTTTCCTTGTGAAGATCATATTTCAATACTAGATCGTGATTCAGATCTGAGCATATATGTCAGAAAGTCTTCAGTGTTTCAACAAATTGATGGAAGAGTCTATGACATATATATACATTTGGGACGAACACTACTGTTCTGATATGTAGAGAGTATCATGGTAAACATTTTGTTGGCAACACTAAGATCGGTGATGACTTTCATCTTGCAGATAGGATCATTTGTACTTTAATTTGTTATTATAGTTCAACAATATTTGCAAATTGTTCTTCTTCTGTTTCATCAGATTGTAATCCTCTTGTAAGTGCCGTTTGACTTTTCTATAATATAATTTGGCATGATACTTAAAAAAAACGTATGTATTTTACCCCAAAAAAGAAAAAAGTTCAACGTAGGTACGTTACTTTTGTTTTGTTTGAAGCTTGGACTTGGGTTTCAATATGACCAGGCCCTAAATAAGCTTAAATGTATATCTATGGATTGCTTCTGCTTTTAATCTTTTTCTAATCTTTTGTGTTTTTGGGTTTGGGTCATTCAAGCACTATTGTTTTGAGTACATGGAATATGCGATAAATCTTCCATGCAAGTTGCAGTTTTTCTCCAATACCTGTGAGATACAATTTCCTATGTTGTGGTAACTAGTTTGTGTTAGAAATACTAAGGATGAAAAAAAGATTAAAAATAGGCTTTGAGGGGTGAATGGATATAATTAAAAGACATATGATCTTTCATATATAATAAACATTTTAATTAATAGTCAACAGTCATTTAATTAAGAGATATAATTATTAATAATTAATTATTATTTATGAAGAGATATTTATAAACATTATTTACAGACACATATGTCTGTTACTATGAATAATCACATCTATTAATTTAAAAATTAAATTTTAGATTTAAGCTATCAAAATTTAAGTCGAAGTCTAAGTTATTTTAATATATATATATATATATTAAATTATTTATATGTTATAAATAGATGTTCTCTTATGACTACTTAAACATATTAATATTTAATTATTGTAGAATGATTTTCGTTCACATACAATATTGCATACTCTAACTTAACTTTAATTTGAATGAAAAAAAAAATATTTCCAAAATTATCAATGGCTAAAATTCGAAGTAATTTATCACTTTTGACAGATGTCGGTACATATATTTTTTAAATTGACAACAAGTATTTTTTTTTAAGCCAGCTTTATTTAACCGACAATATTGCAATGCACCTGTGGGACTTTCATCAATGTTTGAAGTAAATTCGATGATGCATTCAATTTGTCAAAAGTTTGTTGGCAGTTGACAACAGAATTATTGGCCAACAGAAGATGTTATTAGTTATTATCACAAGTTCACAAGCAATCATCGCTTCACGAAATTTAAATATATATGTAACTCATATAATAAACCATGGATGAATTAGATTAATTAGCTTCTCATTTTATATCATAGTTTATCAAAATAACCCACTTCCATAGTCAAATGCACTGTGTTAATATTCAACACTTCAAAAATAGTCGAAGCACTAAAGTCTCAACAATTTTTAATATAATTTGTTACTTTCTTCGATTAACAATATCTGCTCTAATTTAATAAGTGTGTATAAATTAAAAAAATATTAATTTATCTTAAACTTAAAAAAATATAAGGTAAAAAATTATATTATCCTTATTTATTCTTCCTATTTTTAAATGATTCTTATTATTAATAGATAACAAATATGAATAAATTAATAAAAAATAATTAATATATTTTTAATTTCGTAAAACATAAGATATTTTAAAACATAAAAATTTATTCAACTCAAGTATAAAGCGGAAATATATATATTGGGCATTTGTTTTGGCCAAATATATATAGAGCATTTTGCATATATGTTTTAAATCATAATTCATATCCATCTCGGCTTCGCTGTTAAAGTTCCTATCTTGTTTAACTAAACATCTCATTGAACTTAATGTGGGCCAAACTAACTCATGAAATTTCAGGCCGAAAGAAAAAAACTCATGAAATTGTCATCGATGCCATATATATTCTTAGAAGATTCTCAAACTTTATCCGTGTAAAATGTGTCGTAGAAGATACAGTTTCTGAATTACGTATGAAAGAAAGCCCCCTTAAAAATCAATAATCAATTAGTAGGAGTTACTCTAAAACTATAGGGGATTGAAAAATGATGGGAGGGCACTCATCAACTTTGAGAGGTTAATACTTAATAGTTGTCAATCAAGATACCATAGTATTTAATTAATATTATAATTAATTAAGTCATAATCTATCATTATCTAATTAAAATTATAATCAATTTAATGTTTATATCACCATTGTAAATTTAAAAAAAAAGGCGAACCAAGTGTTATCGTTGAATATATATAATTTGACTTAGAATAACGTTATTAATTGTTATGAAGTTCTCAATCAATTAGGAGACTTCACATCGTGATGAGATGACACAAATTGATTAGCTTCTACTTATAGTTAGCATGTTGTGTAATTCATATATAATATTTTAGATGTGTTTCCAGTGCATATCGTAGATTATAATTAGAGTTAATCAAGTTCTGTAAAAATAGTATGGCAAAAATACTTTCCATATCCTTAAATTATGGGATAAATTTTAGTTATATTTAATTTTTTTTTATTAATTATATCCTTAAAATGTTGTATTTTTCTCAATTGCACAAAGCTTAACACTATCTAAATTGTTAATAAAAAAATTTATTGATATTATTTTGGGTGGTACAATTGATACAATGTTAAAATTTTAAAATACAATTGATATGAAAATGAGAAACTTTGAAATACAATTGATAAAAAAAACACTCCATTACAATTATTTAAACAACATTAATTTTTAAGATACAATTAAGATAAATATAAAACTTTAAATGTATAATTGACAACAAAATAAATAGATTAAAAGTATGACAATTGACAAATATACTTCGTGTTACTCGCTTTTCATTTCTCTTCAATAAATTCAGAACTTAGTTCTTTTGTGATTTTCTTGTCAGATTTGATTATGTTTTTCTAGTTTTGAATCATTTGCAAAGTTTGTAGCATCTATAGTGTGAAGCTGATGCCTCTCATTTTTTAATCATGTTTTCAGGCTCTATTAGTAAGTATGGGTGGAAGTTGATGATATCTACAGTTGGTGTTGGATAGTTTATAATATTATCAATGTGGTTATTTTGGATAAAATAAATAAAAGTCTATTTATGATGTATAATTAATTTAATATGTTAATATATTAAATTAATTATGTTTATATGTTGGGTTTCATCAATAGGCATGAGAAGTCATTTTAAAAGGTGCCTATTAATAATTAATAGACATTTCATTTGAAAAGTTACATCTATCAAGTGGTGTCTTTCAATTACTAACAGACACATCTTTTGTTATGAAGAGATATAACTTGATAGTGTCTATTAGTAGTTAATGAACACATCTTTCAAATGAAATGACATATCTTATGGATTATGTCTCTTGGTCAATTATAAACAGTGATCCAAATTACATAAGATGTAAGACAATATTTACTATGAAATAGTATGTTAAATTCAATTCATAGGCTTTGTTGTATCTTGGAAGGGGTTTGCCTAACTTTCCCCAATGTATAGGCAATCACTCTTTAAGGAAAGTAATTCATCATGCCTCAAAGCCATCCATTAATTGCCATTTTTCTATTCATCTCTTTCTTCTATTTTATTTTTTCTAACGGTTGGCATAGTGATTTTTTTCCTGTTCAATAGTGAGTATAATGGTAAAAGATTTGTTAACAACACATTTTGTGAAGGATTTATTCTTTATAGGATCAGTTTGTCCTCAATATATCTTTCGTATAGGACTTATTTATGCGCAATCACCTAATAATAGTGCATTCAACAAGGTTTACTTTTTATGCTTCTTCTTTTGTTTCAATTTTAAAATTTTTAAACGACTATAGTGTCGTGTGGCCTTTATCATCTAATCTTCTTAGCTAAGTATACTTCGCGTACGATCAATTTCGATTTTAAAATAACTGGCTAACAGCCCATTTTTATACTATATATACCACTTACAAAAAATTATCGAATATATTAATAAATGTAATCTCTAGAAAATTAAAATAAATAGTTTAGTATGTAAGATTAATAAATATATTGTTTAATTCAATAGTTTATTTCAAAGACTAAATTATCTATTTTTAATCTTTTAGATACAAAATTATTAATTCAATAATTTTTTCAATAACCAATCTATTAATTTATTTTGAATGATTCACTGACTACATCTTGCTATTCTTGTTATTCATTTTTGTCAACATAATTCTTAGGCCGATATTACTTCTTATGAATTGTTAATACACTGAATGATGGTATATTCTAAATAGATTGTAAGCAGGATGGTAATAGTATAGTATCCAAAATTTCAATATAAAAAGAGCAATAATAATAATAATAATAATTCAATCGTGGGGTACAGATGTGTGAAACTTGTCCAAACCAAAACCAAAATCATCAAGATTTTCATGTGGAGAGATGGGAGATACGTTAGATTATATTAGGCCACCAGATTTCATGACATTAATAACTACAAACTGAAATATGTCTACACCGAATTTTTTTTCCTTTCTATCTCACTTTCCAGTTTCCAATGCTAATAATTAAAGATCATATATCTTTTTAATGATTTCACAATGGAGTATTACTTACAGATTTCAACCTTGTAATAAAGAACCAAGAAAGGCATGCGTTTCTTTCATTTATGAGAGCTAGTTTGTAAAACACTCTTTTGATCATAGAATTTATAAAAGGATAGAAAGATCTCTGATTAGCATTTCCCTTGATTTAATTTGTTAGCTGTTGTTTATTTAATTTCGCCCCACCTTCTTTGAAATTTGTGATATAAATGCAAGTTGCTATGTATTACCTCCGGTTCTATATATCTGATGTTTAAGGTAAATGCACACAGATTAAGGAAATGATTAGTTCACCTAAAAAATTAGATAAAAAGACTAAACTGTCCCTATTAAATTACTTGAGAAATGCTTATTCATTTATGACTCTACTATATATTTTGGGGATAGAATGGTACAAAAAAAATTAATGTTCTCTTGAATTTGTAAAACATTAGATATTTTAAAACAAAATAAATTTCCAAAACACCAAATATATAGAACCGGAGGAAGTATATCTGTATATATTAACGGACATACCTACCTAAGTATCATTAAATGTTGTATGCGTTTAGGGTTGAATAACGTCCACGTATGTATGCGTTTCAGGTTTGCTACTTGTTGTTTTCAACCGTCTAAGCATTTTTTCCACTCTCTACGTTTCATTTTTTTAAGTATTGGGATTTATGCACACGCCATTGACATAGAACACCAACAAGAAACAACAAAATAAAACAAAAGAGTCAATTAGTAAAACTAAACAGTATATTTTTATTATTCAAAGACTAAATCGTTAGAAGTTTAAAAACTAAAACACTAAATAATAAATTTTCACTTTCTTAAATCATATCTACTTCTTTCTCTCTCCCATTATCTATACAGTTAGCCAATTATCAAGTTCCATATGTTTATTTTTTATTTCTTTAAATTTTAATTTAATTATTTTTGACCAACCAAAAGGGTCCTCAACCATATAATATAGTATATTAATTATTTTTGACCAACCAAAAGGGTCCTCAACCATATAATATAGTATAGATATAGATATATATATATTTCTGTAATTATACTCTATTTTGTTTTACTGTTAATCACTGGATTCCGGCCTCCTCTACAGTCAAACAATATATATAATTTTCCTGGAAGATGGATTTTAAAAGTATGATGTGATAAAAAGAATTAAAACTTAATATAATATAGGTCAAATGTTCAAATTGATCCTAAATGTATGTATTTAAGGTCATTTTGGTCCTAAATGTTTTAAAATATTTAAATTGGTTATAAATGTTGCCATTTAGTTTTATTTTGATCACAAACTATTAAATGAGATCATATCTCTATTGTTTCAAATTTAAATATGATGAGTCAAGAGAAGATACAATAAGAGTAAAATCTTGTTATCTAACTTAATACTCAAGTTAGTAAAAGTCTTGAGAGAGAGAGAGACAAACGTAAAATTGAGAGTTTGTAACATAAAATGCGAGAGACATACTCTTTTATATTAGGTGATGAGAATGGAAAATACTTATAGTAGTTAATAGTTATAATTATATAGCCACTTAAGTGATCCCTTATGAGTAATATAAAAAACATAAAAGACTAGATTGTATGTATAATAAATTTAAAGTAAATTTTGACCTATAAATTATATTATTTTCTAGCGTATTAAATTATAATTTTGATATTATTATAATTGTCTAATTATATAGCTCTTATTTTCTTTTTCATAACAAATCCTAAATATCACAATTTTATCGGATGTCCCTTAAGGGACACCATAAAAATAACAATGAAAGTTACTATTTATATATATAAAAAATTATTAACTTTCCGTTCTCTCACTAGAATATTGACTATGTAGTATATAGTATATACTAAACAAAAATTCCTTTTAACAACAAAAAAAAAGACCAAATAAAAATTCCTAACGTACAACGAACATTAGGAAAGACCGCTAGAGTGCATGATACACGCGCGAGAGGCCATTTTTATTAATATATTCCTAAACTTGCAACGAAGTGAGAGAATTATTGTTCTTAGTCAGTTGGTGTTAAATATTTTGTTTGAACATTTTATAGAAAAGAAAACAAACACAATCCCGAATCTTAATTAATAGCATGTTTATTAAAGTTTATCTCTTTACTTTGTTCAAATGTGTAATTTAAAGCGTTTGTTTAAATATAATTATATTATTTTATAATTTTCAAATTTAAAAATAAGTTGATTTTGAGCTAAGCCAGAGAGTGAGACTTGATGTATATACTTACATATTATTTGCTTGGCCCGGAAAGAAAAGATGTTCAATGAAAATCTTATTATTTTGGATTGCTTCAAGTATCCTTAGCTTAATAGGTTAATGATTAATCCTTTGTTGATTTGTGTTTTATTTAAAAGTCTGTTGCAAATTAAGTGATTGCTGCATACACTAGACTAGAATCAAATGCGGACACTTTTTTAAGCGTGAGTTTAACTACTAAATCAATCAAATTTGGTTAAAATTTTATTATTTTGGTTGGAGCATGGATTTCCCCCAAAATTCTATTAGAAATGGTAATAGATTTTTTGGGTTAGTATTTATTGTTATTTTGATATTTTGATTGGATAGAAATTGAATTGGGGGTAAGCAGTAACCAGGGTTAAGCTAAGTTGGGTGTTGTGTTAGGTGGGTTTGACTAGCGTGGGTTGGTAGGCGTTGGTTTGGTTGGGTCACTTCTTTCATTTCTCGCTACTTCCCTCCTTTCCTTTCCTTTCCTTTCATTTCCTTACAAAGTCCTCTAACCACAAATCCCAAATATATAACTTCCCTTCCTTCCTTTTTCTCCCACGCATTTACATTTCACACTTCTCTCTCTTCCCCAACTCTCAACTACTTTGCACCCACCAACTCTCTGCATTTCACTTTCTTTTTCATTCCACTTCTCTCCCTCCCTCCTCGCTTTCTTCTTCACCTACAATTCCCTCTCTTTAATTTCATTTCCCATTTCAGTGTTTCACTCCCCACCACCATGCAGCCTTCTCCTTCCTCCATCAAGATTTCCCCCTTCGATCTCATGTCCGCCATAATCAAGGGTAAGGTCGATCCTTCCAATGTCTCCTCTGAGGCTGCCGCTCAAGCTGTTTCCATTCTCTTCGAGAGTCGCGAGTTTCTTATGCTATTGACCACTTCCCTCGCTCTTCTCATCGGCTGTGTCGTCCTCTTCATATGGCGGAGATCCAACGGCCACAAGAAGTCCAAGGAAGTTGAGTCTCTTAAGCCGGCGATCGTCAAGGAAGAGCCGGACCTCGATGTCGATGATGGTCAGAAAAAGGTCACCATCTTCTTCGGCACGCAAACTGGCACCGCAGAAGGATTTGCCAAGGTAGGCTCTGTCGTGCATGCTTATCTCTATATGTGAATGTATGTTCGCTGTGAACTCGTGAGCTACATTTGATTATACTGAAATTGATTGGTCTGGTTTCCTCGAGCAGGCACTAGTTGAAGAGGCCAAAGCGCGTTACGAGAAGGCCACGTTTAAAGTCGTGGATTTGGTACTATTTGCTTTTCTGAATCAAATTTAAGAGTTCCCTCTTTTTTTTTAATTGATTTTACTTTTGGTTATGTTTGGTTTATGGATTTGATGCCTAATTTTGTGTTTATGATGTGCAGGATGATTATGCTGCCGATGATGATGAGTACGAGGAAAGGTTGAAAAAGGAGAATTTGGCCTTTTTCTTTCTGGCTACGTAAGTTTCTGAAACTACTTCTAGCTTACTCTCTCTATAAATGTTTTTGGGATGTATCTTGTGGTAACTTTATCTGTTGGGGATGTGTAGATATGGTGATGGTGAACCAACGGATAATGCCGCAAGATTTTACAAATGGTTCACCGAGGTAGGTTTAATTTGATTTACAGTAGCTGGAATAGCATTGTTACTGAAGAATGAAATAAATTAAATTCTATGTTATCTTGATTGTGTGATCGTGATTTTGTGTGGTTGTGACTTCAGGGAAATGAGAGAGGAGAATGGCTTCAAAATCTTCAATTTGGCGTCTTTGGCCTTGGCAATAGGCAGTATGAGCATTTCAACAAGGTTTGCGTTGAACTGCTACTTTAATATAGCAATTTAAGCTTTGAATTTCCAATCATGCAGTGCTTGGTAATTGCTGCGCCTTGTCTTAAGCCTATGTTCATTGTATCAGGTGGCAAAGGTGGTTGATGAGATTCTTGCCGAGCAAGGTATTCTTTTGATTTCTTTTGCTCCTTGATGAATTTCTCTAAGAATCAGAAGAAATTAATTTATTTTGTATGATGATAACTAGTTTGACACTGGGGATGTGAACATGCTACGTTTCTAAGAATGAACAAGTGTTGTCAGTCACATGTATTGTCTTTTTGCTAATAGTTAAAACTCATAGTCTCATACTACGAAGCATGCTTGGGACACTAGTCCCTTGCTACTCACAAATGGCTCAAAATAGATTACTGTTGGCAATAAAGCCTATAGATTACCCAGCCTTAACATAGTAGTTTTTTATGGTCAGTATTTTTTCTTTTCTCCTTTTAACAGATTTTCACCTCTGATCTGACCTGTCTTCTCCATTTGCAGGAGGAAAGCGTCTTGTCCCCTTGGGTCTTGGGGATGACGATCAGTGCATAGAGGATGACTTCTCTGCATGGTATTGAAATATTTGTTAATTAGTAAACATTGGAGTGTGATTCTAATTCCATGGAGATATATAAGACCCTTCCAACCACCGGCCAATGATTTTTATTGCAGGAAAGAATTGGTGTGGCCAGAATTGGATCAATTACTTAGAGACGAGGACGATTCAAGTGTAGCCACCCCTTACACTGCTGCTGTTTTGGAGTATCGGGTTGTTATTCATGAGCCAGTAGATGAGCGTGTTGAGGAAAAAAACTGGCATAATGCAAATGGTCATGCTGTTGTTGATGCCCAACATCCATGCAGGTACGATAGAGTAGAATATTTAGTTGTCACATTGCTTTAAGCTATAATGTAATCACAAATCTGACATGTATTACTTACTCCTCATGAAGAGCAAATGTGGCTGTGCGAAAGGAGCTTCATACTCCTGCATCTGATCGTTCTTGCACTCATTTAGAATTTGACATTTCTGGCTCTGGACTTGTGTAAGTATTTGCTTATGGCTATATAATTGATACATACACATTTTTCGAGTAAGCTACTAACTCTTCCCTTTCACTTGCCCATGATTTGTTTTACAGATACGAAACAGGGGATCATGTTGGTGTTTACTGTGAGAATTTAACTGAAACTGTAGATGAGGCAGTTAGATTACTAGGACTGTCGCCAGATACCTACTTCTCCATCCATACTGATAAAGAAGATGGCACTCCACTTGGTGGAAGCTCCTTGGCACCTCCATTCCCTCCTTGCACTTTAAGAACAGCACTGGCTCGATATGCTGATCTTTTAAGTTCACCCAAAAAGGTGCTTTTTTAGAGTTTGATGCATCATTGAATTTACCCTTTATCCCTTCATATTTTTAAGAGATATACTTTATGTTACTAATTAATGACACCATTCATTCATTTTTCAGTCTGTTTTACTTGCCTTAGCTGCCCATGCTTTTGATCCTTCTGAAGCTGAACGATTAAGATATCTTGCCTCACCTACCGGAAAGGTTGATACAGATTATGGCATGAGAATTGAAACTATCTTTTAGTGCTCACCTTTCTCATTTGGATTTTATTGTGTCTTTGCTTGTACAGGATGAATATTCAGAGTGGGTTACTGCCAACCAGAGAAGTCTACTTGAGGTCATGGCTGAATTTCCATCAGCCAAACCTCCAATTGGTGTCTTTTTTGCAGCCGTTGCCCCCCGATTGCAGCCCAGATTTTATTCTATTTCATCATCTCCAAGGTTGCTTCCTGTCTTCTACTCTTGCATGGTAGTATACGGTCATGTACAAAATTTCACCTAGTGAATGAAGAGCAAGTTGGATAACCTTGCAGCTCTTTATCGAGTTGCCCTTTACCATGCATTTAGAAAGAAAATTAGTTCCTACAATGCAATATATTTTGAAATAATGAATTTGCAGTATCTGATATATTCTGGTAATGAAAGTCATGGCAAAATTTTTTTCAGTATACCCATTTAACCGTTTTACATTCTTAAGATTTTCAAGTCAAGTCCTAGTCTGAGCATTGAATAAATGTTGACAAAATATTTACCTCTTATCTATACTTTCTGCATTTTGCAACATGATAAATAAAATAATTATATTTACGGTTTCTTATTCCATATTTAATCTTTGTTTCTAATATTATATATTGTACTTACCCCGTGTGTAAAAATTGTCCACAGGATGGCCCCATCCAGAATCCATGTTACCTGTGCATTAGTTTATGACAAAATGCCCACTGGGAGGATTCATAAAGGAGTGTGTTCAACTTGGATGAAGGTAAATTACACTATTATACGCGTCCTGGGTTAAGTTCACTTGAACTAGTTGAGTTTTACTAGAAGGTACAATAACAGAAGAATGATTAGCTCACCGACAGTTAGGAATTTATTTGCTGGGAATTCTATTTCCTGCTCTCACTTTTCAAAAACTATTGTAGTCTATTATATAGTTAAACTGAACCAGTTATCCCTAATTTTTTTTTTAAAAGAGAAAGGGAGTAACAGAGTTTATAGAAGCCAAATATTTTGAATCTGCTACCTATATTGTTTCTAAAATCCCTTAGACTAAAATTTCTTACTTTTTTTTAATTGTTTGTTGTCTAGAATTCTGTGCCATTGGAGGAAAGCCTGAACTGCAGTTGGGCCCCTATCTTTGTTAGGCAGTCAAATTTCAGACTCCCTTCAGATACTAAAGTGCCTATCATCATGATCGGACCTGGCACTGGACTGGCCCCTTTCAGGGGTTTCTTGCAGGTTTGAACTAACGGACTTGATATTCAATAGTTCTAATCATCCCACAGCATAAGCCAGTTATTTTATATTTTTGTGTTTATTTGCACTTCAGGAAAGACTAGCCCTGAAAGAAGCAGGAGCAGAACTTGGCTATTCCATATTATTTTTTGGATGCAGGAACCGCAGAATGGTGAGTTATCTATCCTTGATGCAGTTTCATGACTTTTTCAGAGGGTTGGTTAAGAGGCCTCAAGTAATTTGGTATTAATGAAATATTAATTAATTGTACACTTTTAAAGGACTACATCTATGAAGACGAGTTGAACCACTTTGTTGATAGTGGTGCACTTTCAGAGCTCAGCGTGGCCTTCTCACGTGAGGGGCCCACCAAGGAATATGTGCAGCATAAGATGATTGAGAAGGTACTTATCCTCTTAAACCTACCACCCTTAAATAAGTATACTTTATATGTTCAAATTATCAAGTAATGGTTTAGCTGTTCTCTTAATCAATGCTCTACTGTGTCCAGGCTTCAGATATTTGGAACTTGTTATCTCAGGGAGCTTATATTTATGTGTGTGGTGATGCCAAAGGCATGGCTAGAGATGTCCATCGCTCCCTGCACACGATTGTGCAAGAACAGGTATGCCAGTAGTAATAAATACTGGGTTAATTAGAAGTACCTTATATATAGTTAGCTTTTAGGTCGTTGTCAATTTGCAACTCTCTTTATAATGGGAAGTAATTGATGACTCTGCCGACTTGTATGAGTTGTATTATTTATTGCCTCCCCAAGATTTGTGGTTGAAATGTGTGGGTGATAGTTGCTCACACTACTCTGAAAGAAATTTAAGATGTTGACATGTAACTACAAATTAAGTACAAACGAAAGGTCTATTGTGTGGGCGCTGAGTAACGTTGTCTTTTGAGTGAGTGTAAGCCTTTATATCTGAAGTGTGGACGTCACTTTCCAGCCACCTCTGAAGAAAGGCTGTGTTCCTTTCTCTTTCTCTCTATTCTTCAATATATATTCTTTAACTTCATATCCAATATCGTAGTCTTGAAATGTTCACAGTGAATTCTCATTGGTTGGTTGTTTTATTGCTGACTAATTTGTGAGATATTATGACGTATTCTGAGCCCAGCTAACCAAGTTCTATACTTCATGAATGTCAGGGTTCTCTGGATAGCTCGAAAGCAGAGAGCATGGTGAAGAACCTACAAATGAATGGTAGGTACCTGCGTGATGTATGGTGATGAATGATGATGATCTTTGAATATAGGAGAAGCAGAAGATGAAGATAATAAGGTTGGGTAAATATGATTTTATTGGTTGAAATCTATGTGGATGGGAGTTATTTGGCACACCTTCCTCCTCCTTTGAGGACCCCCAAAGGGGGGGTCTACCTGTTCTATGCCAGGGGCTTTGGTTCTGTGATTCTTTTTCCAATATTTTCAAATGGATTCTTTTTGTTCGTAACCTAATATATGCTAAATTTTGTTTATAGCTAGATTATCAATGTATGAACTCTACTTTCCTTGTACGAACCCATAAAAAGGGTTCAGAGAGGGGAAAAAGTGGTAATATTAATATATCGTTGATGTATTATTAGTTTTTTAATTTTTGGTGTTTCAATTTTCAAGGCAATAGAAGGATTGAAGTTTAGACAAATACTTTAGACAAATACTAACGGTGACCTACATTACGTTACATGAGCTACGTTTAATGTTCTTATTAGAGGTAAAGTACTATTTGGTCCCTCCCTTTTCACACTTTGAACTATTTGGTTCCTCCTTTTTCACACTTTGATACCATTTGGTCCCTGCATTTTTGAAATAGACTATTTGGTCCCTCATTAATCACAAATGTCAACTCGTTAATCCCTCTAGCTTATATCTGTTACTAACAGTGATGACTTGGCCGTTAACATGACACTGTTAAATGTCACTTTGTCATCCTAGTCACCAAAATAAACCGAACCGAGCCAAAATTAAAAATTGAGCCAGACCCATTTGTATTAAAATGTGATGGAGATATTTTGGTGACTCCATTTTTAGCTGCAAATGGGTCTGTCTCAATTTTTATTTTTTGTCCGGTTCGGCTTGTTTTGGTATTAAGATGACAAAGTGGCATTTAACAGTGTCATGTAAATATTTAACGGCCAAATCATCACTGTTAGTAACGGATATAGGTTAGAGGGACAAACGAGTTGACATTTGTGATTAATGAGGGACCAAATAGTCTATTTCAAAAATGCAGGGACCAAATAGTATCAAAGTGTGAAAAAGGAGGGACCAAATAGTCTATTTCAAAAATGCAAGGACCAAATAGTTCAAAGTGTGAAAAAGGAGGGACCAAATAGTACTTTACCTCTTCTTATTATTATCTTAAGGGTCTTTCTAACATGTGCTCTAAAGGCACATATTAAGGTTTTTTTTTTATTGGTCAAGTGAGTTTTCAAAAATTAAAAATTATCTTTTAAATGACAAGGAAGAGTAGAGGGTGGACATGAGTATACCAACCCTATTAATTAGTTCAGTTCAACATTTTGATGATCAATTCCGAATAATTCAAAGAAGATTCCAAGTATCTCAAAAGTCTTTGGAGCAACTTTTCATTGATTTAGATTGGATTCACCAAACTTTCTTGTGGTATGTATGTATCCATGAGTGTTTTGCATGTTGCCATTGTTAATGATTGAGACTTTGAGAATACCATATTCAATTCAGCATTAAGTTGGTGGGACAAAAAGCAAATTGAAACCCTTCATTTTTGTTGATGATATTGAAGACATGGGATTAGGTACAACTCACTTGTTGCTGATTTACGTGACGGGTAGGTGAGTGGGGCTAATTAAGCAACATTTTGGCAATCGAAGTGCCTCAACCCTCTGTTACCAAAAAAAAAAAGTGCTTACCAAAAAAAAAAAGTGCCTCAACCCTCAAAATCAACTTAATTATTTCCAAAATCATCAACTATTACGTCGGTAATACCAACATATGACGAACCTCACGACGTAATGTGCCTGCTTATCCTCACGCTACACATTCTAAAATAAGTCTAAATATAAGACTAAATTATTTATTTTAAATTTTCTTCAAGTCTAAATTTAGATCCAAAGACTACAGAAATGGAGATTGAATTTGATATTTAGAATGGCCTGCTTATCCTCTTCGGACCCTTTCCATGAACATCCCTACTCTCCAACGTTTCTACTTTGTACAGATAAAATCGACCACAAAATTTAAGTGTCATTTAAACAAAAAAAAAATGGCCATGCTTGATATATAGTTGTTTAAAAAGCCATCTAAACATACATAACATCTAATATTGAAACATATTAAGAGGCGATTAGCCAGAGAGTCACATCAACATTTGTGCATTGGCATCCAATTAGAAGAGAAGTGAGTGCGCCATTGATCCAAATCTCTACACCAATAAGTACAGCAAAGACAGCAGGAGTGAATAACCGATTGTAAAAGCAAGAAAAAGAAAATAGAAATTTTGTTTAGGCCATAACAACATTGCAGCTCTATCATTCTAGTCTTGCTCAGCATCTTCGATTTCTTCATCCTCTGGTACTCCACGAAGGTAAAGAACATTGTTACATCTATAAATACAAAGAATGAAATAAGACTTAATAATTCCGGTTAAGCAATTAATTATACTCTTTTTAGAGGCTAGTGACCTATTCAAACAACCTATTTATCAATAAGATAAACATTGAAACAAGGTACGATCAAATGAGAAGTTAGACATGGTTAGTTTGACCTCCTGAAATATCAGAATTACTCTCAAAATTTGTATGCACGGTAATAACAATACTTTAATACAAATTTCAAAAAAAATCCAAAGGTTAACTCAACCTCTTCAGGTTGAGTTCTTCATAGACAAGACCAAGGAGCACTTACACATACTTGGTTTCTAGTGTCATGTTTGATAGTTTGATACAAGTCTGATCTCTGATATACAAACAACGCCAAAATGTCCCTCTGCCCTCACAACATTCTCTCACTATTTTTTTAAAAGAATTCTTCTATTCTTTATTTTTGGTCAACCCACTCTTGCATTTTCTGTCCTCTTTAATTTGTATTTGATTGTTAAATATCTAATAATATAAATGCAATGAGGAATGAAATAATGAGAACATGAGATACAATGGTGGCTTTGAACAGAATGAAAGCAGTTTACCAGCCTTTTTGTTATCTCATTTTGTGCAACTTGCTACATGATTTAAATGCCACATACCTTGTCCTTTGGCTAACGGGTTGTATTAGTGATCAAAGAGAAATGTGGACATCATTGGCAATATGCTGAGATTTTATTTACAAGTGGTAGCAAAAGATGAAAGATACTAACAAATAGTATGACCAACACAGGTAGGTACCTGATTAAAATTTCTCCTAGATTTCCTGTAAACTGTCCTTCTATGTACTCTTCAGTGTTGGCAAGCTGCAGATAAAGTTCACATGAAAATCGAAGTTAGCAACTTTAATCTCACATCTGTCTGTAAATGTAACACTTAAACAAAAAAAGTTTGACTTAGATATAAACATTTATAGAGGTTATGTACATGTGTCCAACAATTAGAATATTAATTCATTAAATCAGCCAAAAAATAACAATTCTGATATCTACATACAACAAAGCAGTCATAAGCCACATGAGGCAACACTATGTTTTCCTCTCAGCTTCAATGGTTGAAGGGGATGATATATGGTTTTTTTGCTTACAGAAAGTTGTCTACGTCATGAAGGGCATTGTGTTTGCTTTTGGAATTTGATTTGTTAAGCAATTTCTTCTACCTAGTCTGTTTTCTTTGCCAATGAGCCACTAGTTTTAATGTTGTAAATTCCATTTTCTTTTTTCAATCCTCTTTTTTATTTTTTGCTCATTTCACCTTCAGTTTTGTAAGAATTAGTGGTTGAGTTTTACATCACAAATTGTCTTGGGTTGTTATTTGTTGATTGAGCCACTGGTCAAATCCTATCCTATGAGAGCAAGTAAAATAGGATGTTTTGAAGGCCACATACAATAATTCAATAAACAAGAACAAACATTCAATAGTTGAAATTGGTAGAGAAATGCATCTGCAAGTTCATATAGGAATCGACTGATACGAGAAAACCTGAAAAACAAATTAAATTAAAATTAAAATTCTCAAGTACCAATTACTAAAATCATAAAAAACAACTGATTATGACCATACCCTTATACTCCATTCCCCATTTTAGTTTTACAATCACAGGCTTCCCAGTCAAGTTGTTCAAGAAGGGCTTGGGATTAACTGGTATAGTCTGCAGATTTTGCGGGAAAACATAGTTAGAATAGAAGGCAAGTCTAACAATATCGCAATAACAAAATGAACCAAATAAACATAAACTAATCTCATAGATGCAATATCATAATTGTGAACTTGTGATGGTCAATGGTATTCAACGAAGCAGCAGACACATTGAATATTAATATCACATTATCATAATCTGATATTATTCTCATATATCACACTCACACATGAGGGAAAAAAATATGCAGGATGAGCATGAGAAACTTAATTTTTACTCCCTCCACATTTGTAATGTGCAATGTAGCGTCTTAAGGAGTCGTGACTATCTAGCCAAACTTAAAATTCTTTAAGAATCTCACTTGGAAAGTCTTATCCATCAAGAGACACAATACAAATTATGCCACGATTTCTTCTTCAAGATGAACTTGGAGCTAATTTAAGAACCAGATTGAGCTTATAGAACATACAACCCATTTATGATATATCTAATGACAAAATAACGAATTGAAGACCACTTAATCTTTTAGAATAATGTAATTGTAGATTTAAATTCTTAGCATTCCAATCACTGAGCGAAGAGAAGAACCTGAAGATTATCTTAATAGATAAAACTTGGATCTTAATCACAAATTGTGACAGTCACCACATATTAAAATATGGAAGATCTAAGGAGGAATTTGAAAAGGGCTACTAAGTCGTGTTCTTCTCTAGGGGATAATTAAGGAATATTTCCATAGAATTATCCGGTGGAACATTTTTCCAAACACATTACAATCACCGCCCACAAGTACAACCAATCCCTTACTCTGATCAGGAAGACTTTGAGAAAGAAAAACGATAACTTTATACGAAGAAACCATTTATCCGTTAGTTATTTTAAGGGAGTTCTCCGACCAGGAGGAGAAGGTAGGTGAAATTGAAAGCTCGAGAGACATGGTTGGAGATAGCGCATCTCATCATCATCTCATGTGTTTCGAAATTCAGAGGCAAGCGAAAGTAGAAGCAAAAATGAGGAAGAAGCACAAAATGGATTAAAGAAAATACTCAAAGCCATGGCAGAGGAGAAGGAAATGCAAGGCTTGGTAGACCTGAGAAGACCTAACTCGACCTTGTCAAGGGTTTTGCTTGGAGTTGGAGAGATGATTAGGGTTTATTTGATGTAGAAATCGGAGGGTGTAGATCAAACCACGTCATCCACCCAAAAACACCCGTAAAAGCGCCTACTGACCCCTGCAAATGGGCTTGGTGAATATTTTAGGCCCATTTAATGGGCTAAAATAAATCAATTCGTTTAAGCTGTAAAAATTGTCCAACAAAAGAAAGACGGTCCCAAATATGTCTAATTTGTTGATTTGTTAGCACCATCTTGACCCCAACAATAAGAGCCAAATATATATATTAGCCGTACTATTTTTTTTGTTGTACATCAAATATATTAACACTTAAATTATATAGTAAAATTGTTGCGTATTATTATTAATAATAATGATATTATTATATTGTTATTACTATGGAAAGAAGAGAAGAGAAGAAATGCATCAAAAAAATATTTCATGAAAAATTGAAGATTTCTACAATTTTAAATTAAGAGAGAGTATTGAGAATATGATTCAAAATTAATTACGTTTCGTCAGCACATTTGATTATTGTTTTATTTTCTTTTAGTTGTTGTCAAGCTTAATTATTTAGGAAGATAATTTAAATTATATTTTTTATTATTCCCACAATCTGTTTAAGGTATCTTTCAGATTTAATATTAATTTTTAAAATATTTAATTAAAATATTTTATATATTTATAAATTAATGTACTCTTTTATATAAATGAATTTCCAATAAAAAAAATCCCAACAAAAATTTAGGTGTACGTTGAGTACTTTTTTTTTTTTTTACCAGAAACAGGAATGGACAAAACACCTAACGCCTGTTTATTCAACGGTCAAGTGTGCAAGGAGTAGGAATGAACAATCCTAAAGCACTGTCGACTAATTAATTCGATGTAATATGAATATGATTAAGAAAATGAATAATTTGGGAGTTGTAAAGATAATGAACATGCATGGATTAATGGATGCTTAGGAATCACACAAGCCAATGTGTATGTGTGTGTGTGGACAGAGACAAATGACACAAACTCCACACAAGAGGGAATCCCAAAGCGAGGAATTTATGATCCCAGGCTGCACCACTTGAGGATTTGTCATTTGAGGTTGCTTGTTTATGTGTTGACGCTACCCATGCCCCTACTTGGCCTCTTTTTTGTGTTCCGTGGTGTTTCATTTTAAAACCTTTTTTCCATCTATATGATTCATAACAAAGAAATATGGTCGTCTTGTGATCCGCGTAATAAACCAGTATATTATACTTTTTATTTATACTTTACGGTTACTTATTTGGTTGATTATTTATATCAGATTCTACATAAATCAGCTTAATTACTAGCTAGTATATATCTTTCAAGCGTATTTTTGGCAAATTATTTTCGAACGTGTACCGTGATTTTTTTAATTTAAATTAAAATATTCATTGTCAATAATAGTGATTAGTTCATAACTGGCGATATGTTCTTTTTTATGCTTAAAGATATAATTTGAAGTCTTCCTATTTAGTTAAAAAAAATAAGCCAGGAATCATTAGCTAGATTAGACTATGCTTAGTTTCTATGGTTCTGTTGGTAATTTCTTTTAATTATGTTGTAAGTAACTCTACACAAAAGTCAAATATTAATAATTATTTGTTGATTATCAACATCTTTGAAGAAATTACAAACACTTTTAAAGACATATTGTCAATTACTATATGTACCAATTACACATTGAAGGCAATTTGTTGGCACTTTATAATAAGAATATATATATATATATATATTAACGCGTCCATTAAACTAATGCATACATGCATAGTGAAATTAATTTTGTCGGTTACAATTCCATTCACTAACCCATTAAATAATCAGAGGCCTGCATCTAGACCTCAAATTTAAAAACAACAAAAAAACTAACATAGTTTTAATTACGAATAAATGGTACTCCATTAATTGTTGTTTGTATCTACAAGTTTTGGACCATTTAATCTTTTTTATGATGAAAAGACGTGCATCGAATGCCCTTTTCATTTTCATAAATGATATAGAGCTTAATTCATATCAATGGTTGGTTTTATTTTATATTAGTTAATAGTTTCATATTTATATCTATATCTATGTTATATGTTTGAGGAACTTTCTAGTAGTCGGTCTCTTAAAATTAGTATAAATTAAATTATTTCCAATATTATACATAAAATTGTTATAAACCAAATATAAAATGTGAAGAAGGAAAATAAAGAAAGAAAAGAGATACACAAATTAGTCCTAAAAAATAGTTAGTTCTTCATGAACTATCTTATATATATGTCATTGATGTAGCTCTTCAAGAGCTCATCCTCAACTCATATTATTATGTATATTCACCATTACAATTTAATAGAAGGAAGCCCCTTTATATAGGAATTTTGACATAATGGAATATGGGTAGGTTACAAGCTATTAAGGGCACCATAATGCACCTCCAAACACACTAGTCATGATGAGGTTGTGGAGGTGTTACAAGAAGGGCAAAAAACTCATGGATGTAGTCATCCACATATTATATATAGATTATATATTTACAACACTTCCCCTTGGATGACCACACATTATGAATATATGCCTCATTAAAAACCTTGTTAAGAAAAACCCAATGGGATAAAAACTTAACGAAGGAAAAGAGTACATAATTCATAACTTTTACACTATAAATATATATGCCTCGTTAAAACCTTGCTAAGTAAAACCCGGTGGGACAAAAACTTAGCGAAGGAAAAAGAGTACATTATTTGCAAGTATGACTTCCCCTCAAAATTGCACTTCATCTTCAAAATGTGTTGTGCTTCGTCTTCAAGATATATGAGCTGATTCTTCCTTGCCTTTCGAAGATATTAAATTATATATATTGATCACACTTATACATGATATACTCCATAGATCTTCATAGCACATAAAATCATTAACACCGAATATAAAAGTAATTTCATATTTCACATGACTAATCAATAAAAGTTTTCTAAACATAATATATAATTTATATATAATATGTGGATGACTACATCCATGAGTCTTTTGCCCTTCTTCAAAATTCTCAAAAATTAATATTGTCAATTCTTTCTTCTTCATTCATTTTTTTTAAAAAAAATAAATTACCGATAAAAATACAAAAAATAATTCATTACTCTTTTATGATATAAAAATTTATTTTGCGATGCATATATTAAACATTGTATAACAGAATAATAATGTTGCATATATATATATCGTATGCTTCAAGCATTTCACATCCTTCAAGGATTTACTCATGAATACGTTAACGCGGAATTTTCAATCTGGTATATACCCAAGTCTTTTCAAAAACTCATAAAATTTGACTTATTGGATCCATAGATTCATCTTCCCCTCATTTCATGTTTTATATGAGAAATCTTGTACTGCTAGTGCATTACATTTAACAAATTATTTTTCTTTTGTATAAAAGCTCGTTTATACTTTATAAATTCTGACATCTTCAGGTGGTAAGACTATTGGTCTAAAAATTTGACAACTTCTAGTGTCTTGACTTCTGGTCGGAAATTTGACAGCTTCTAGTGCCTTGACTTCTGGTAAAAAATCTGATAACTTCTAGTGTTTAGATTGTTAGTCCAAAAAGTTTGACATATTCTAATATTGTCAGGACTGCTGGTCCAAATTTTAACATCTTCTGGTGTCTGTACTACTGGTCCAAATTTTAATATTCACTTGAAGGAATTATCTCATTGAGTATAATTTTTTGGCCAATTATTCAATGTCGACAATTTATAAGATGTGATTTTAATCATTCTCATTTAATAATCCTCAAATTATCAAAATCACTTCAAATATTTCTTATATTTTTTTCAAATTCAATGAAAGTTTTCGGTACCGAAACCACTGCTGGGGTTATAACTTTCATGAAAGATAAAAATTGTTGATCTTATAAATTTATTATCTCTTATAAAGCACAATAATGAAACTTTTTGATTTTCTTCCTTTTGAGAAAATCATTTTCTACAAGATGTATATTACGCTTCTAGCGTATTTTGAACTTTTTGGCTATTCTACCAATACTTATTCATAAAATGACTAGTCTTGTAAATATATATTTACATACAGATTTATGATCCTTGAACTTCATGTTCATCAATGACAACCACAAATACATTTGCCATATCATCATCATCATCATCATCATCATCATCATCTCTATTGGAGATGTGTAGTGTCAAAAATTTTCAAAAAAATTAATTCACATTGCCAATTTCATTTCTATCTCATATCAATATAAAAATACATATATTAACATTAGTCTTCAAGACTATCAAAGAATATTCTCATCATTTTCAATAGCTACATAGATGACACTCATAATTCCTTAAAATGGACTAGTTGTTAGCCTTCAGGGCCAATATTAAACAATCCTTCAATTGAAATGATAAAATTGTTGATTATATGATAAACTCATATGAACTATTAGCCTTCAAGGCTATTATTAGCCAAACTTTTACTTTTGGCAAATTACCAATATGTGCAATGATTCTTATAGGCACTTATAAATAACATGGCTTCAAGCCATAAAAAAAATCTTCAACAACATCTATCAATAATTTATCAATATGTATATTGACTCAAAGCCTTCTAGGCTATTATTAGCTAATTTCAATAGTCAGATCTTTACATTT
Organism: Chamaecrista fasciculata; assembly: GCA_003254925.1. Lineage (NCBI taxonomy): Eukaryota > Viridiplantae > Streptophyta > Magnoliopsida > Fabales > Fabaceae > Chamaecrista > Chamaecrista fasciculata. Next base: position 110,526 of record QANZ01022607.1, read on the forward strand.
TATAGATCTATAAAAATGTGACATTGTCTTTTCATCACATATCCATCAATGGATAAAATTATCAATTTCATAATAATCAAATCAAAGATGAAATAGCTTCGGTTCATTTCTTATATAAACCTTTTCAAGGTGATAATGATAAATTTAAGGGTAAATTACACTTTGGTACCCCGTGGTTTGACCCTATTTCACTTTGGTACCCTGTGGTTTGAAACCTGACACTTTGGTACCCTGTGGTATTCTCCATTAACACTTTGGTACCCTTGGGAGCTGATTTGTAATTTTAACCATAACAAATTTTGCACAAATTACATATTGACCCAAAATTTTTTTTTAAAGTTTTCATTTTAGTCCATAGATAATATGTATTCATGGACCTATTTGTAATTTTTTGAAAATTTTTTGGGGTCAATATGTAATTTTTGAAAAATTTGTTATGGTTAAAATTACAAAATAGCTCCCAAGGGTACCAAAGTGTTAATGGAGAATACCACAGGGTACCAAAGTGTCAAGTTTCAAACCACAGGGTACCAAAGTGAAATAGGATCAAACCACAGGGTACCAATGTGTAATTTACCCTAAATTTAAATCTAAAATAGATCATGAACATGCTTAAATATAAATAATTCAAAAGTAAGAATAAGAATTTCTTACCTTCAATGGATGATGAAGAGACATGTTAAAATTACCTTGCTCTAATTCGGTAGAGACTCGTGCTGATAACGTGTTGTAAACCAAATAGAAATGTTGTAAACCAAATAGAAAATGTGAAGAAGAAAAATAAAGAGAGAAAAGAGATACACAAATTAGTCCTAAAAAATGGTTAGTTCTTTAGGAACTATCTTATATATATGTCATTGATATAGCTCTTCAAGAGCTCATCCTCAACTCATATTATTATGTATATTCACCATTACAATTCAATAGAAGGAAGCCCCCTTTATATAGGACTTTTGACATAATGGAAGATGGGTAGGTTACAAGCTATTAAGGGCACCATAATACACCTCCAAACACACTAATAAGCTTTCATGGAGATGTTACAAAAGGACTAAATTGATGGAGTCATGATGAGGTTGTGGAGGTGTTACAAGAAGGACAAAAGACTCATGGATGTAGTCATCCACATATTATATACTAGAGGCTTTGCGTGCCCTAACGGGCACGCAAATATGTATGTAAAATAAATGAGGGACTAAATCGTTAACTCAATAAAAAAGAAGGGATCAAATAATAATTTTCCTCTTATTATTAATTTTGTACTATAGTTTTAAAATGTGGACGACCAGAAAGGGATGGAGCCATATAATATAAGATAAATTATATATTTACAACAAAAATAAAATATATATAATATCATTTTAAAAAAGCACTCTTATCCCCACGTTTAGAATAAAACCACCCATGTCCATGAAAAAGCCATCCCACTCTATATTTCTTAATAAGTAGTTATTTTTTTAATTGCCATGTTAATAGTTATTTAAAATATATAAAAAAAAAACACATCTATTATAAAAAAAAAAAATCATCTTTATCCACCGTATCTAAAAAGTTTGGCCCAGTTTTGTTTAATCTATCAATTTCTCTCAATCCAGGCATTAAATTAATATATCTATAATCTATAACATTTTTTATATAATTTTTAATTTTAAATTATTTTAAACATTATATACATATTTGCCTGTCTATTAGGACACACAAAACCCTAGTATATTAATATGAAAATTAAAGGATATAGGATAGACATGTATCGGATTCAAATTGAATTTTCTATATAAAAAAATGATTCCGATAGACATGTATCGGATTCCGATAGTTTCTACGAGAAAAAATGATTTTAACTATTTGAGTGTATAAAAAATAGTTTTTTTTTTGCCGAAATAAAGTTATTTAACTCTTGGCAAAATTTGCTTATTATAGTTATTTTTTTTTTCTCAATCCTTGGAACTTGGTACATTGGCGCCTACAATAAGTTTCAAGTCATGAATGTGTTCTCACGAATCCATATAGCCTAACATAAATTTATATGATCTGTTTTTATACATTGCTAATGTGTTCTCATGGTTTGGGTACTCAACCATCGCTCTTATTAAAAACCAATATTTACAGGGTAGGACTAGGATACTTCTTTTTTAAGTATCTGATACAAATTAACCTCATTAATAATTTAATATCATCTACTAATTTCTGCTCAAACTCCCAATCTTAATATATTGTGATTCTTTTCACAAAGTCATCCCTGACTAATTCTATTATATTCGTAGTTTTCATTTATCACTTTGTTATTAAACGTATTCTTTACATATATTAATCTTGTCTCAGCTATAAATAACTTACTTAATTTCAAGGTATGATTGATAACCCTAATCGATTTTTGTTTAATCTAACTAATCATTAATTATACATTGATTTTTAGCATTGGAGATACTTTACAACTCTTATAAATTATTCTTGCTGACATTCTTCATAAAGAATCATGGAATAAAGTAGTTAAGTTTCCCTGAACATATAACTATGTAGACATAATTGTTTTGATGTCAACATGGTAAACTAATATAATAAAAAAGTTATCTGGTAATCATTTTTATTTTACATAAAAAGGCCATGTGGTTTGACCCTTTTTTAGATAGGGCCCATGTGGTTTAAAAAGTTTTAAATTGGGGCCTGTGGTTTCCTCTGTTAACAAATAGGGTCTTGAGGTTTTTTTCCATTCAAAATTTAACAGAAATTTTAGCTAAAATACTATTTTAAGTCCTTAACTATTAACATTTATGCTTTTTACTCCCTAAAGGACTTTAACACAAAACAAAGAAAAGTTTCAGACTAATAAATGAAATTTCACCTTCTTCATTCATCTTTCTCTCTCAGTTTCGTTTTCACAACGCCTCTCAATCATCTTCTTCTTCAAGCTCTTCAAAATCCCTTCTACCTCTGAAGAATACAAAGTTCTAAGTTCTAACACATACATATTATAAATCCATGCCTGTTGTTTTATTTCTCAGATTCAGGTTCAAATTTCTCAGAATCCGCCGCAATGGAAGTAGACCAAGATGGGGCCGAAGAGTACCTCTTCAAAGTCGTCAAAATCGGCGATGTCGCCGTCGGCAAATCCAACTTGCTCTCTCGATACGCCCGCAACGAGTTCAATCCTCACTCCAAGGCTACCATCGGCGTCGAGTTTCAGACTCAGAGCTTGGAAATTGATGGCAAGGAAGTCAAGGCTCAGATTTGGGATACAGCCGGCCAAGAGCGATTTTGTGCCGTCGGTGCTCTCATTGTCTACGATATCATTCGCAGAACCACCTTCGACAGTGTCGGTCGCTGGCTCGATGAGTTCAAGATTAAGCGTTTTAACCTGTAATGCCTAATTTGTTCTTTTCTAGTTTCTTTGATTTGGTTTGATTGGATGATTGTGATAGTTCCCGATAACTAGATCTGAGCTTCATTATGGCTTTACTTGGCTTCATTATGAAGAAAATAAGAAATACAAGTTTCATTGAATTTGATCCAATTTCAGAGTTAGAAGGGATTTTGAAGAGCTTGAGGGAATTGGATTGAATTTTCAGAGTTTGAAGAAGAAGATGATTAGGACGCGTTGTGAAAATGAAACAGAGAGAGAAAGATGAATGAAGAAGGTGAAATTTCATTTATTAGTATGAAACTTTTCTTTGTTTTGTGTTAAAGTCCTTTAGGGAGTAAAAAGCATAAAAGTTAATAGTTAAGGACTTAAAATAGTATTTTAGCTAAAATTTCTGTTAAATTTTGGATGGAAAAAAACCTCAGGACCCTATTTGCTAATAGAGGAAACCACAGGCCCCAATTTGAAACTTTTTAAACCACATGGACCCTATCTGAAAAAGGGCCAAACCACAGGGCCCTTTTATGTAATTTACCCTAAAGTTATCTGGTAATCATTTTTATTTTACTGTGTAGAATGCAGCAATGAACATATATATCATATAATCACAACAACGTGGCCTAGTAATTTTTTTCATTTTTGTCTCTTAACCAAGAGGTAGGAATGACAGTCTATATGAGTATTCAAGGTAATCATTTGAATCCACCAATAAAAAAATTCGGTATCCATCGAATATTGGGTATCAAATATGGTACAAATAATAAAAAATAAAAAATTATTGAATATCATCAGATAGATATGGATATTGTTTTCAACAACTCAATATCTATCTGAAATGAACGAATTATGTTCAGGTATTTGATATTCGTCTGAAATGAATTGATAGTTAAGGTATCCAATATTTGATAACTTATAATATAAGGGCTTGATTGGGAGGATGGTTTGGGAGTGGTGTGGGGTGGTTTAGGGGTATAAACTATTGATTGGGAGTTTAAGTAGTAAATGAGGTGGGGTGGGTTAGGATGGTTTGCAAACCATCCTAAACCTCTCAAATGCTCACTTTTCCAAACCCCCCAAATCGAGAGGTTTGGGATGGTTTGAAACCTTAACAACTTTTATTTCCTATTTTAACCTCATTATACTTTCAGATATATATAATATCTTCTTATCAAGTATTCAACTTAATTATCTCTTCCTCTTTATGAGATTCTGCAGCAATTTCTCTTCTAAAAAAGATAGTCTACTTCAATTCAATATTATTTTTTTATTAGGTAATCTTGAATAATTTTTTAATTAGTAACAATATGTAGATTTTTGTTGGACTATTGAAAAAAAATAAGCAAATCAAATATTGATATAAATGACAAAATTTACGAGGGAATTATTGAGAACTTCAAATTTCAACTCACCACATCCCATTAGTGATATTGCAATATTCAATCAGTGGGGAATGGTTTACCATTATTTTTTTTATTAAACTCTCAATCAGTGGTATGGTTTATCTAACTCACCCCACCCTACCTCATTAATAACCACNGGGAGTGGAAGTGGAAGTGGAAGCTCGTCTTTAGGATTGTACGGCAATAATAAAAGGCAGAGGGGCAAATATGGGAAATTTATGGGAGGGTTTGGGTTTGAGGATGAGGAAGACGACGTGGTTTCAAGAGTGGTGCCGCCGGTGACGGTGGTGGTGGAGGGCCGTTCAATCTGCCACCGCATCAGCCTCCATAACCACGGCAGCTATCAAAGTCTCGCCAAAGCCCTCCGACAGATGTTGGTGGATGATAATGATGATGATGATGATCATAATGATGATGCCATTCTTGATCTCTCCAATGCCATTCCAGGTCATCTTATTGCTTATGAGGACTTGGAGAATGATCTTCTTCTTGCCGGTGACCTTAATTGGAAGTACGTACTTAATTATATATATATATTACACCCTCTACTTCAATTTATTTCTCTAAAGTATTTCGTGTAGTCAATATATAATGATTTTGATTTATATATGTGTTTTTGAATTTCAATATATCAGGGATTTTGTACGTGTGGCGAAGAGAATTCGGATACTTCCAGCCAAGGGGAACTCAAACAAGGGTACAAGAGCCACATGATGATGATCATCGATATTATTGTTTAGGTGAAGATATTAATTAAAGAAAAATGTTTGTGGACAATTTATGTCAAATACTTATGTGTTAATTTGAGATGGGATGGAATGAGCGATACTGCTATACTATGAAGGGAAGTTATTTTAATGAGTTACGTTCATGTAATTGCAAGTATGTGTAAAGGCTCTGCCGTCTGGTCATTTCAATAAATTAAAGGACATTATTTTCCCCCAGTTTTGCAGATTTTGCTGCTCAGGTTTTGAATGTGTAATTCTAATTCTATTCTTGAATTCACATTTTTTTTTTTTTGGCTTCCAGACCCTGTTACCGGGGCTACCTAATCTGATTTAAAGCTCATTAACAGTTTTGAATTAAAAAAAAAAAAAGATTAGTATGGTTTCTATGAGATATTATGATACCCGATATTCTAATACCGTTACTCTGCTCAAACACCGACTTAGGCTTCGAAGGCTCATCTGGGGACTCAACCCCATTTGAGTGTCTTGTGCAAGATTCTGGAGCACGATCAGGGAGCAAGACGGAACATTATCAGGGACCAATTTGAAAAGTGATAGAAATATATAAAACTAATCTGAAACAAATAAAATATAAGTGACCAATTTGAAGTTTTAGCCTTCTTTTTTAAAAGTATGTTGAAGTCNTATAAAAAAAAAATATAGGGCTAAAATGAAGTGAAATAAATATATAAATTGTAATGGTGATAGATAGATATTAAAGAGGCCAATGAGACTTGGCTCATTTGGTCACCTTCTGACAATTACATTGCTTGATTTCAATTTCTGGTGATACCTTATTTAATAAATTATCAGTAAGTACTTCTATAAGTACTCTTTCGAACCTTTCCCTAATTAATTATGGCCTGGGGCGCGATCCCCATGATTAAAAAGGGGAAATTAAACGCAGGGAAGTGTTGGATCGGCTAATGCGGCGGCCTCGTCTCTACACACGTACAGCTAACTAGCTCATGCACACATCAATTTTCAAGATTGTTTCAAGCCCCTGCCTGCCCATACTTTTCTTATACATATATAATTGCAATGAATTATAATTATAATTATAGTTACAATTTTCCTGTAAAAATACACCTACCTTGTTTAACGCTTGTTTCTTTTTCTTGAAGCATTCATTTTAAGACCATTCCCATACAAATTGTATTCTTGAAGTGTGCATATTAATATATATAACTAGTCTCTACCAAAAAGCAAACACTCTTAAATTTAGGATTCAGAAATATATATAGAAACATGTATCCATCTTTTGCACTCGCAAGCAAACATACCCCTCCTCTCTTCTTCCACACCTTAGTCCCTTACCCCCACAATACTACCTATTTGTCACTTCCCTTATTTATGATTAATTAATATTCTTCTCTCCCCCTCTCTCTCTTAATTAACATACTCTCTTGTCAAATTTAACTTCATCAATTCAAAACAGAACATCAAGGATATATATTTATATATATAGGTTACGTATTTTCACATACACTCCCTCTCTTTTTTTTTTTG